>QYAH01000067.1:0-108222 GCA_003988945.1 Chaetoscypha palmicola | reverse complement strand
GTAAATAAATAAAGGTAACTAAGTAACTATAACTTCTAATAATATTATTTTAATAATATATATAAAAGAGGGTATAGGTTAAATAACTATCTATACTGTTAAAGCTAAACTATAAAACACATTCTATATTTATTCCTTTCTATCTATTAATATCTTTCTTACTTGTTATTATGTAAAAGAAAGAGTAGGTAAAGACATACTTAACTCTAGTCACCTGACTCCCAAAAACGTGACATATCATGTGACTAATCATGTGACTAAAAAATCGTACAGTCCCCGCCATAATATATAGGGGCCTCCTTATACCATGTGTCTCTAATCCTATAAGGAGCTCTCACATAGTCGCTGATCCTATAAGGGGCTCTCGGTGTTCGGTTACGACCCGAGTAAGGTTTACTATAGCTCTCGGATCTTATAAGGAGGGGTTTTAGACATCTAGGCTTCGGTTCCTCGTAATACGGAGAATGTAGGGTTCCGGTACTCGGTACTCGGATCCTATAAGGAGGGGTCCCGGTATTCTATTAGGAGGGGTTTCAGTGTTCGGTCTTACATATAAGGTTCTTATATGTGAGGTTTAGTATGTGAGCTTCGTGATCAGGTAAGCTTAATATTATAACGAGAACGATTCTCATAATAATAGCGTACTCTCTACTCCTCCGATAAATTACGCGTATTCCTCGTCTTAGTAGTATAGAATAAACAAGTAAATTTGACCCGATCTTAACTCTTCGATTCGATTATAAACGTATACCTATGATAAAAGGCCTAGTTCTAGAGGTGTTATAGTATAATATCAGGCTGAGATATAATCGATCCAGCTTATAGAGCTTCTCTACGATAAGGCGGAATCGTAAATATTACGATATTAATTTACGCTTAGAGTTATAATATAACAATTATTAATATTTTAATAATAATTTAGGAGGCGACAGCGAGGTGTTTATAGGGCGACGGCGAGGTGTAAACGAGGATATTTAGTAAGTAATTTCTCACGAGGGAGTCAAGAACTATACGTATACGTACGTGGTTATTACGCCATAGTAAATAATAGTAGATATTAAATCTCTACTATATTAGCACTACCTATATAAACACCCTTTAGGAATAACCTTATATCTACCCTGATCCCTATACTAATTACTATAGAACCTTAGGTAATCGCCAAATCAAGCTCACCGCTCAGAAACCTGACGTTGGAACCTGACTGTCCCGAGAGGGCCGGTGCCATGTCTAACGCAGTCATTTCGATCCCCGAGCTGCCACCCGAATATATCCTGTGTTTGTAAAGATCTGGCATGCGATCGGCAAATAGCTTCATCATTTGCGTGTCCCTTCTTTCCATAGCACCAAACAAGAGGGAAGCCACACCTGAGCCTCCAGCACGGCGTTTCGGGCTGGCACCGCCATTCAGCAAGATCTCCACAATCCTTACATTTGTTCCCCTCGTGGCAGTATACAGAGGGGTTATACTGAGCGTGGTAGGCTCTTCCTTCTTTGTCGTGGAGTTTGGATTAGCGCCATGATGTAGCAGCTTCAGAACTGCGGACTCGATGCCGAGTTCCACCGCTCTGAACAGTCCAGATTCTTCGACATGCTTAACATTGAATGCGTACAACTCATCATTGAGCAAGCGATGAAGACGGCGATTGACTTGCGTCAAGGCGTTGAGATCTCTCTGCTCCGTCACATCACCGACAATAAACAGGATGATCTCATTGGGAAGATTTGAAAATGACATTTCGTTGATTGATATTCGACATGTCTACTACCATTCATCTGTTTCTCCAGGAGTCAAACTCTTGCTATTCTACGAACTAAGCGGGGTTGCTGTTGGTCTTGGTGTTGGTATCGGAGGCGGCAGCACTGCACCACATCGGCGCAGAGTGGCCAATGGAAACTCCCCTCCCTCGGTTGCGAGCGTGAATAGGTTCTAAATATAGCTCTAGTCAAGAATAGAAGATATTACTGCAGGATCGGGCTAATAGCTTCCGGTCCTCGAAACACTAACTCAGAGCCTAATCTAAGTAAGTATCCTAGAGACATACGAAGTAACTCGGGCTAGTGCGATCATTTCTTACGGACGTCATCTTGCTTGTATAAAAATTGCTAGGGGCTTTGAATATCTAGGTATTTTGTATGTCAGATTTGTGAAATTGCGGGTGTCATAATATTCGGGCATTCATTGATAATCGCTCAGGATTCATACTGCAGTGTTTACGAAGAAGGCCGTGATCTGCGCATCTCGGGCCCGAGCATGGTAGATCAGAGTTTATTAATGATATTTCGAGTACTATCGTTCGGATCTAGTGCGTGAAATCTGTCTGAAGCCGGTTGACGACTTGAGTACCTTGTCACAGGGGTTTTCACAACTTCAGTCAGTCCCTGGCCCCGAAATTGGCCCCAAAAATACACTTATTTCTCCGTTCCTTGTATTTGGAACCATGTTGGTGTAAATACTTTTGAGCACGGAACTCCGTTTCGCATTGTTAAAGTCCTATTTTGCTAGTGTGGGGTGTATATCGTTCCTCGGGCCCGTGACTATTATCTTGCTCACGGCGTTCTGATCTCGTCGACGGCGAGAGGAACGGATCTCGCTCACCCCTGTTCTCAGCCGCTTGGATGCAGAGACACAGTACGCGTATTGGGGACTAGGTCCTATTTGCGAGCTTGACTAAGGCGGCGTGAGCCAATGGTATATGGTCGGTGATGGCTATATGTGGTTTGCTCTACGTGCTTTGTTTGGTGCTTGTAATTTGAAGCAGGCCGTGAATAGAAGGAGAGGGTAGAGGTTTAGCACCGACATCGGCACCGGAATAGGCAACTTAGCAGTGGATAGAATAGTAATAATAGAAGTGAAACAAAGAAGTGGAAGGAAATTGTGAGAGCAATCACAAGTGCACTCTTCGGCTTTAGGCGATCTTGGTCGAAAAGTGAAGTGAAGTAATAGAGCACGCGAGCTGGCAATACCTCTCCATGACCAGTCAAACATGACAGTTCCAAGAGTAATGATCGGTTCAAGATGTCTGTATTATTTTGATAAACTACATCTCCATCTCATCACCACTACCCTCCTCGTCCCTTCCCAAATCTCTAACTCTAGCATCACAACTAACTTGCAACGCATAAAGGAGCGCTCTAGTCTCCAAGCTCTTCGCGAGATCCGCCAAAATTGCATGCTCTTCTCCTCTATGATGAAGTGACATCGCCTGTTGCTTATATGCCCATTCCCTCAGACATCTAAGCCCTATCACCACTTCACGGCCCAGAGCACCCGTCTCTTCCTCCTCCTGATCCCGCCAGGAAGGCAATGAGTTGTTATCCTCTGATGGTGATGCTCGGAGGTGATCTTGTTTCGGCGACCAAGATGTCGATGCTTTCATACAGCCATTTGAATCTCTCCATTCTTTGAAGTGGCGTAGCGTCCCAACATCTCTCCAGACCCCCCCATCTCCATACCCGCCCAATACTACTACCGCTTTAAGTATATCCTCAGATTCTTGACACGCCCTTGAGACGACTTGCGCCCATTGGTATGTCGACACATTGCAACTAGTAGAAGTAGGCGGTATAGTAGCTGAACAAAAGCTCGCGAACGCATCTGCTTCTCTCTGTCCATTCTGCTGCGCAGTAGCTACTATTCTCGGCCGTTCCAGATTCTGCACTGGATGTTGTTGTCTGCCAGAGTCCCTCTCCCTATACCCCTCCACCTCTCCCGACAAGGCGGGCGCGGGATACAATTTCGGCATCGAGCTTCGCGGCGTACTCACTTCTCCAGCTGATAACCGCGGACTTGAAGTCGCGCTACTCTCTCGTTCGCCTCGCGATCCATATGTGCGAGATGTGGCATCGGCGTTGGGACTTCTTCCACCGGGGGAAGATGCAGATTTCGGAACGAGGACTCGCGAACCTGAGGTCGGGGAACCTTGAGTCGGTTTCGAAGGGCTTTTGTTAATATAGCCGTCGCATTGGTGGCCGAATTTCACGCAGCGTAAACATGCTGGTTTCGTCTCGTCGCATTTAACTCGCCGAATCCTAACCGGAACGACCCAAATTAGTATGCGATACTCAAAGTCAGGAATAAATCTCCAATTTCGTAAATGGAAACTTGGAAAGTTCTATTTGGGGGGCTAGGGAGGCGGGGTATGGTGGTACGGCTACTTACTTGCACGTCTGACATCCTGTTTTGACCTTTGGCTTGCTGGCGCGAGTCTTGCGGACTTTGGTTTCGTTGGGACAATCATTTCTGTCGCCCATCTCTGCCAGATATTTGATACTTTTTCTTCGAAGGGCAGTCAATACTCGTGTACGTCAAACTCGAAGATTCTCAAGATATCCTCCAAGGGGCGAATCGATCATATATCGGTCGTGTTTCCTTGTCTCCTAGTAGAAAAAGATATTCGGCATCTACCAGATATATATATACCGCAAAGGAATTGTACAAAAAGTACTCTGCAATTAATGCAGGAAAGTAAGCAACAAAAGTGGGATCATTCAACAAATTAATGTAAAGGAACGCCACCAGCTTATTTGGATGATGCTTTATTTCGCAGAGCCTTGCTACAAGAGGAGAAATGTGGAGTGGAGAAGAGCCAGTGTGAGTGATTTATTTTAAGGAATCTTTTCTCCGAAAAAAGTGTTGGTTTATACGACGTCTCGAAAATGAATAATCCACAAGAGAAGCAGCAGGGCGGCGAGGGATGGGGAGGAGCATCAGCGCATCATATACCATCAAAGGAAAGAAAGCACGACCAGCAGGACAGGAAAGGAAGAAATAGAGAGTCAGGACCAACTTACGAATCAAGGACCCTTCATCGTATGTATCAACCAACCCCAACGGCCTCCGTACGGAGGTCAAGTGCGTGATGTATGTAATGTAATGGTCCATGTAGGGTCCTCAAACGATAAACCAACAGGAGAATTTAGGTCATCAATCTCGCCAAGAGAGTCTGGTCGTAAAAAGATATGACAAAGAGATGCTCAGAGAGCGAAAACCGATGGGTAAGGCAAAAGATACGAGCGTAAAATTGAGCGGCAGAAGTAGGATGGACTTGCTGCCATGACCTAATATCTTGATTTTCCCTTTCAACCTGTAATTTTTCTTGGTTTGGGGTTAAAATGGGGATGGGGTAGGATGAGATTCCTACATACGGCTACATGATACAGCCGTCACGCCTGCCTTATACTCTGGCCTTGTCACCACTGCCCCTCCCCACGTCGTCGGGTCAGATAGAAGTACTAGGTCAGCTCTCACCAGAAAGCGGATCTTTAAGCCCCCCCTTGACCATGTAATCTAGACAACTGTGCCGAGAGTATCGAACCTCTAACTCCGTCCGGGTCGCCGATGAGAAAGAAGTGGAGGATAAGTGACACTCGTTGCATCCTTTAACCACAGAAAGGGATGATGCTTCTCGAACGAATCCTGCCAACGTAAACATGGGTCACTTTCACCCCACCCGCGAGGATCTGACAGGCTACTTCGTACATGTCCTATTCCGTACGGAGTAATCCAGAGGGAGCGAGGAAATCACCCAAGCCAGAGTCATGGGTATGAAAATACGACAGAGCCGCGGAATACGTACCATTGCTGCGTAACTCCACACCGTAAGCACCCCAGCGACCAAATGTGCTATTATTCCCATTCTAGGCAATGGACAATAATGCACGAGATGGGGTAACTTTCGACTCACGAACCACACAGAAGAATGATTCCAGAATACAGATGTACCTCGCCCCAGCCATGCCGCGGATCACCCGGGCGCGGAACGAAGGGCATTCTTGCAGTCTACTTTGAAGGCCCTTTGAAGTACTGTACTTCGCAGTAGCGTCACGAGCTCTCTCGCGGGCGTCGAAACAAACGAGTAAGCGCTTACTATTCGCCCGTTACTCGTTGTCCCGCAGCATCCCTCCTCCCACGCCTATTCTGCCTGTGTACGTACGAAGTACTTCGTATATCGCACAATATTCCCCAATCAGTGATAACCGGTCGTAAAAACCCGTCATTCACACGCGAGTGCAAAGAGCGAGGCGAGCTATCAGATTCGCTCTGAGGGCCCCAGAGGACCCTCCTATAGTGCACAGGGCGCTTGTTGGTAGGTGTTGGAAGGTGTTGGAGGGGGATTTACGAGCACTCCTTCGAAGTAGCAGCTAACCGAGTAAGAGATTTGAGGCAGGGAGGATGCGTAAGTAACAGCAATCGTATCGAACAGCAATACGAGCAGGGCAGGGGGGCCGATAATTCGACAAGAACTAGTGACTGGCACCATCTCCGAATGGATGCATTCACCGAGATCTGTCCTGGTACTAGAACTTATACGGCACGTACAGAGCTTAGTCCGCACGTGTGTACTGACTGTATGTGTGTCAAGTGGAGGATGCAAGAGTGCGAATGAACCAACAGAAGTGCAATGCGCGGAACAGAGGAAGAAAAAACAAAATATCCTCGCGAAAGATGTGTAACGCATGGTTTTTACTTAAATCAGTATACATATCGTGCTTCAAGCCAAACAGGTTCGCGCTTATGATGACAACGATTCTTTACGACCCTGTCGGCCGATAATATCATCAGTAAGCTCCCGCTTGCAAAACAACCTTGCCGCAATCTTCTCTCGTAACTTGTAACCACAGGGAAGCAAGGAGAAAGCTCTATCCAGATCAGATTGCCGTACCGTGTAAATCTGACCCCCCGATTTCGTTGACTTCACCTGCTTCTGTTGGCTTACACACGCAACGGTATTGCTCTCGGAATTCAGCAAGTGGCAAGCCTTTCAAGAGGCCTAAAGCAGACTTTGCAGCAGCAACTTTTGCATAACGACCGCTCTCCGCGCGCCCTTCTGCAACAACAGTCTCGTGAATGATAACAAGAGCGACAATTTTGGGTTTGCTTCCATCGATAGACGGAATGTCCCTGTTCATCACTGTCCAATTAGTACATCCCATGTTGACAGACAAAAAGTTAGAAAGGAAAGTTGTTGGGTGTTTATTCGCATATGTATCGTAGATACTCATGTCGGTGAAATACCACTTGATGCGAGTTTCAAAGAAGTTTTCAACCACTGAGTAATCATACTCCGAATCAACGAACATGGCGCCGACGTAAGCTTCAATGATATCCGGCAGACACTTTGGTGGGGCTTTGCAAGATATCCAGTAATCCGGAGCATAATCGTTACGAGACTTCCCTGCGCGGACTGCCTCATCTTGTGCTTGGAGTTTGGCTTCGGTGATCTCAGCGACATAATCACTAATTTGCTTCTGATATTTTGAGTTGAAGATGAGGAGATGGGTATGGAAGGCTAATTCGACACAAAGACAGCCAAAGAATGCGTTCGATACCATAGCCATCTTGTGTTCAGTCAGCCACTGAGGATCTTTTCCAGGGTATTCGTGAAATAGATAGTTGACGCAAACCATGTCCAAGAGCGCATCACCCAGGAATTCCAGACGTTGATAACTTGGGATATGCTCATAAGAGAATGGATATGACGGGTGAACGAAAGCAGAACGGAGGAGACGCGGCCATTTGAAGTGGTAGGAGTGTTTCTCTTCGATCTGTCTTGCCAGATCACGTTGCATCTCAGTGGCAACTTTGGTCTGGTATTGCGGTTTCTTGTACAATTTGTAGTAGCCGGACCATGACGTGACGCGGTGGTTTACGCTGCAAACAACTTCTGTGACGGCTCTAACCGCGTTGTCCATGTCCTTCGGATTTTCTGCGGACAGGAAAGCTGCGCCGATCATAGCTTCACACACATCTGCAATACTCTTATCACCAAGCGCGTGACTGTTTGGAGCTTGGGCCGTCTTTCCCTTCTTGAGAACCAGACCTTCCGGATACCATGCTCGACGGTTAAAAGCCTGAGATCGGATGTACTCGTATAGCTTAAGCTTGATGGCATTGTTGCAGAGATTCTTATTGCAAATCATCGTCATTCGATCTACGTGGAAGTCGAATTCAGCGCTGTCTGGGTGGATCGAGTACAATGAAATCGAGGTCGCCATCTTCAAGAAGCAATCTCCCAAGAACTCGAGTCGTTCGTAGTTGTTACCCATTCCCCTCTGAAAGTTGATCTTCTCCGACTCGTGATCTCCCGAATTGTCAGAATCTTTGGTGACGGCTTCAAGTGCTAAATCCGGGCGGATTTTGAGGTGAAGTAAGTCGCAAGCCTCAAGGGCAACGAGGTATGCTTCAACCCGGTGGATGATGGCTGGGAAGAGATACGACATTGCAACGATGGTTGTTGGCAGAGCAGATACCTTCAATATTTCTAGGATAATGAAGCACTTTGTAGAACTCTTGGTATCTTGGGTGTCGAACTCGTCTAGCAAATTTCGACGTAGCGGAATTAATTCTGCTTCAAAGACTCGCTGGTCCTCATCAAACGTCCGTCGGGCTCTGGCTTTATCCCATAGACTAGAGCTATATTCCATAATATTGTCCCTTCTCTTTCTAGTGCCGTTGCGTGGTGCTGTGTTGGCAGGGACGGGATCAAGAGGTTTATATTGTGGAGCTAGTCCCTTGCACCAAAATTTTCGAGAGCCATCGTAGAGATCAACAATATATTTGTCTTCGAAGAATCGATCGGGCTCCGTCTGCCAGTATTTGAGATCCCAAGGCTTTTCCTGCCATTCGGCCTGGTGTAAATATATGGTCTTTAGCGTATTCCAAGCTATCAATGTGGCAGGATTGACCTCGTTGCTCAACTCTGTGAAAGTTTCGAGAGGTGCTAGGAAATAAGGCATCTTTGAAGGGTCGGACTTGTAGATCTTGCTAAAGACATCGTCGAAAACACACAAAGTAAAGGAATTCAATTCCTCAATGGTATTCGAGGAAAACTTAAGAGGCATCGATAGCGAAATACATTGAACCGGCGAGTGCTTGCCGTCGCCGAAATGAAGCACGAAAGATGGGAGATTGGGTAGAGGCGATCTGGTCAACAAAGCGAGTGGCTGCGTTGGACGATCTAAAGATTTAGGACTGCCTAGGTATAGAACGGTCATGAAGAGCTCCTCTGGGATTGAACCAGCGGACCAAATGGTAGGTTTCGTTTTCATATCGTAAGCCTCTCGTCTTTTGGAATTGACGGCCAGTAGAGCATTGCGCATTGCGGGTAGTTGTTTGGTATAGATTGGAAGTAACCATTTATCCAAATACTTACCCTTGATGAGAAGCATGCATGTCTCAAATGCTGCAGAGCACTTCGCAACTTGCTTTGTGGAAGCTGGACGACCAATGGCACCTCGAATCGGTGCTTCTTCTGGAAGGATAACTTCACAAAGAAATTGCTTGTTCTGAACCGTAACGACGTATTCGGGATGAAGATTTACTTCTGGGCCATGTGGAATCGAATCAACAAAATTGGCCAGAATCCCTAAGCTCATCTTGTAATTCAGCTTTGCCCCAGTGTCGGGGTGAATGTACACACGATGGGCTCTCTCCTTTGCCAGGAAGTGGTCCATGTTGAAATCATTCCCTGTCAACTTGCGATCTTCTGGAAGCGCTTTGCAGAATTGCCTTAAAACACCTTCATTCAACCTGACTTCCCGAATGATCGCTTCATGCTCCCGATTTTTAGCCTCGCACATGTGAATGTACCTCGAGTTTGGGTGTCGTGCTCGACCTCTGGACTGGATGTATTGAATAAGAGTATCGTAAAGATCAAACCGGATGATTAGATTACAGTCAGGAATATCTAGTCCTTCCTCCGCAACTGAGGTGGCGATGAGACAATTAATGTTTCCATTGCGGAACTCGTTCATTGTGACAACCTGCTCGCGAAACGATGAGTTCAGATCGCCGGCGTCACCCTGTCCTGTTCCGACCTGTGGTCATTGTTAGCGGTCTTCAGATGTCTAGAAGTGACGAATGTACGTACCAATGTGCCGACAAACAAATGTGGGGTCCGGATATTCGACTCCAAAAGTAGTTTTTTGAGTAGTCGAGCAGTATATCGTTGTCTTACGAACACAATACATTTGTCATCGGTTTTGCGCTCGAAACGCTCTCTCAAGTACTGCACGAGAAGAAGAACTTTTGATGAAAGATTTGTCGACGAAGTGACCCCAGGTCCGAAATCTGGTGCTTCAAACACATGAGCGCTTACTATGGCTTGCGCCTCGTCTAATTCTTCTTGCTGCTTATGGAGTCTGTCAAGTGGACCAGATACCTTTTTCTCGTGATATTTTCGTTCTGTCTTAGCCTTTAGCTTCTTCACCTCCTCATCCTCCAAGCAGAATTGCCACACTTGATCTGAGCACCAGGAACCTAAATATCGCGACGATTCGAGGGAAAATAGAAGAGGCTTTCGCAAGACCAAATTAGTCTTAAAGCGGGCATGCATCTGCGAATATAACGGAGTCTGGAATGCAGGGCCGAGAGGCGCATATCTAGCAAGATGCTCCTGTTTCGAGGCAGCAGCATGTTGCAATAGACTAGTGTCCGCCGCTGTAGCAATCTGGCAATGCAGAATAGCCTCAAGCTCCGCAGCAGCCTTTCTGGGATCGACTCGAGCGTCCACAGGGGAGGCGGTCATCCCAAAGATCTTTGGAAGCTCGATGTCTTTAGGAGCTTGCGCATAAAAGTCCTTGATAATTCTCGCATAGGGGTGATCTTTCTTAGCGTGATGAGCTTCATCGAAAATCAGAAGATTGATCATATCCATGGACACGAATGAGTGGTGAAGGCTATGACGTAGAACCTCTGCAGTACAGACGATGACCATGTTTTGTCTGAGGTTCATCTCCCAGCGTTCCCTATTCCACAGGTCTGTTCCCATGTCTCCACAGAACATGTCCATGGGTTGATCAAGGTTGGCCTTGAGAACTGCATGCTGCTGGAAGACCAAAGTGACCGAGTCAACCTACTCTGCTTAGCCTTTGTAGCCACGTGAAATCAAGGTCACATACCAGGAAGAAAGATACACGGTTGGGTTTGCCCAAGGCTCTGTCCTCTAACTCTTGAGCGAAGATGTGTCGAAGCAGTAGGACGGCGATGAGAGTCTTGCCAGACCCTACTGAAGTTAGATCAATTGCTAGCCAACAGGACTGAATCTACGGACCTGTGTCTAAGACAGCTATAATGTTCTTCTCTTTGGCTCTTTCAAAAAGCTCAACTTGATATTCTCGAGGGGTTGAAATGATTTCTCTATTCTCCGACTGATGTACGAGCCATCGCGTCGATTGGTTTGCTTCGTCATCTTTGCTCACTTGATCTGTATTCTTTTTGGGATTGCGTAAGTCAGCTTGAAACCAATTGTCAGCAATAGCATTCAGTTTCCGCTTTCTCTCGGTGACCTTTTTTGGCATCGAAGTAGGCAGATCGTCTTCTCCGTGGTCATCGTCATCTTCGATATTGTAGTAATCTGCTCGCTCGTCATCTAGGTCTTTAGACGCTTGAATCTCAAGCTTTGGTGCAACGTGCTCAAGAGGCAAAGGGAGATATAGCTCCGCAGATTGATCGATTGCTAACGCTTCTGTGGTACGATGAAGTTCACGCTTCAAGTCGGCGATCACATCATCCGCTGTGCGCTGGGGAAGGGCGGTAGTAGGAGACGTCGCCATCCTCAAAGTGTTATGATGTAGTATTGCACAAGGTTTAGGAATGGGTAAAGGAGTGGGTTCAAAGAAGTCGGTGGGTTTCTGTAGTGGTTTAGTGACAGAAGGTGAAGATACTGGTAAGTCGTCAAACCAGCGGTCAAGCAGTGCCGCTTCCACGGCTTCCAATGAACCAGAGTCTGTTGCAGACAGGAACGATGGAATGCTCTCTTGTCCAGGAGAAGTGGATTTCGGTGGTAGCTGCGAAGTGAAGCTGATCAATTCGGGCGTCGTGTTAGTGGGGAGGCTCTTGTGAAGGATAGCAGCTTGGTCGTCTAATAGCATCATTTGCGCGCTGGGGAAAGGTCAAGAGTGCATAATGGCGATTCTTGTGAACTAGCTTCGATCAGTGTTGTCTCTTGGTCAAGTAGTGGTAGCAAACAGTCGTCAGTCAGCAAGCAGAGGTCCTGCATATAGGCGCCCAGCGGCATCAGGGGCAAACATTGGAGAAGAATGAAGAAGACGACAAGACGACAAGATAGGAAAGATTGAATAATACGGTTCTGGAGAGCTATGAGGCTCCGCGGCACGCTCTACCCGGTAGAGGCAATCGATTGTCTACCGCGAGGCAGCAGGTTCTAGCTTTTGACGATAGTTATTGCGCAGGAGCAGCAATCTGGGAGACGCGAAGTGGGAGAAAATCGAAGCGCGTTCTCGACGCCAGATGCCGAGGCGCCCCACCAAAGCTTTCTTGAGCTTCTTCCAACAACTCCCCGCCACGACCAACATACAATCCCTTGAACAAACGGTTAGCTCCCGTACTCGATCCTGCTCTGCATTATGGCCGAACAAAGTATCAAATCGCTCTACAGCTCTGCCGAAAGCCAAAGGAAGACTCTTGAAACCTCGTGGGACAGCAATACTGCAGAATACCAGCAGAACCTCGCGGCTGCTATCAAGACCTACGACGACTGTCTTAAGCTTGCAGACCGGTTATCACTCTTTAGTCCTAATGAAACGCTGGAAGATTTAACATCAGGAGATCTTCAGTGAGTTAGACTCTGCCAAAACATTTTAGACACCTCTAACAGCTCAAGATACCTGCTTATAAACTATCGCCTCGCGGAGTTGATCCTCCGAGTAGCTAGTAATGATCGCAAAACGGTCATCCAATCCGCGCGGGAGGCATTTGAAAGGTTTATGAGTCTGTTATATCATTATGAGCTACTCAGCGGACCTGACCTCAAACTTTATAACAATTACACCGAAGCCCCCAATACATTCTCCACAATTGCAACGTCAGATCCTAATGTACGACGCAATACAAAGATTGCGAATTTTAAACAAGAAAAGGAACTGAAAAAGAAACTGGAGGTCCGTTGGACAAGCTCGAATAATTTAGGAATTTGTGAAAGTACTAAAACGTGGACAGTTCCTGGCTCAAAACCCAGCGTACCTCCAAAATGACGACGACGTCATCCGAGAACTCCAGCTCACAAACATAAAGCTCTGCACCCACAACACATTTCAAAACCTGGAATCGCTAAACCTCGAAGTCCAAATTTTAGCCATGGCACCTCCAACTCCCCCAACCGGTCCCGAAAGCCTCGAACAGGATTATAGAGAACGAATGGGCATGCGAGGGAAAGACGAGGAATACTCAGACAAGCTAGATCGGAGGGACATGCTATCAGCAGCCAATAAAGGACCAATACTGAGTACAGGAGGCAAACCATTAAGACCGTTCACGTTATTAGAGAGCAGACAGACTGTAAAGGATGGAGTCTTCAGATCTGGGCATAATCTTCCCACGATGACGATCGATGAGTATCTGGAAGAAGAAAGAGCGAGGGGAGGGATTATCGAGGGCGGCGGAGAAGCGAGTGGGAGATCTCCGACGCCTGACGAAGATAACTACGAAAAGGGTGATGCGGAGACGCAAAAGGCTAGGGAGTGGGACGAGTATGTAGAAGCAAATCCAAAGTAAGTCTTGAGTCTCTCAGCTGTCTGTAAACATGCTAATCAATGTAGGGGTGCTGGCAATACTTTAAATAGAGGATAATCCAATGGTACGATATGAAACAAGTGACTCAAAATTATCTTCTCTCTTGTCCGTCCTATCACATGCGAGAGGTGCACGTTGGCAGCGCAAGTATTTACGAGACTACACATCTATTCGCGATAGACCACATCTCAGCGGACCGAAGTATCTCCATTGAGTCAAGCTATGATTTTTGGTACCCAAAACTGCGCGGAGTACATTATAGATGACTTATAGCCCCTTGAAATTGTTCGTCGACCACTTTCGCTCTACAGGAACGTCAGAAACTAAAAGTCAGAAACCATTCGCACGGTGCCTTCCAAACACAAAGAACGCAAACGGTCATAACGCCAACTAGAAGAATGCCTAAGTCTACAATTCGAGCGCTCAACATCTTCGGTACCCAATCGACTCAACAATATCCGAACCAAGGCCAGACATCTCATCTCCAGCATTGTCCGCGCCGCCCATGATCTCAAACAATTGCCGGAAGTTAGCCGCCGCTCAATAGTGTCTATGCTATTTTCTACGCTGGGATGCCATCATGTCGCTTATACCAAAGGATCAGATAGCAAAAGCGAAGTCATACAACGAGAGCGAGAACGAGAAAAGGACACCTAATCATGGATCTAGGACTAGAATTAGAACCTCTAGATCATGGGATATTGCATAATTTGAGAGATAACTCCTAATCTTCTCACGCATACACTATGCTATCTAGTAAACCAGGCCATCGACCCTCACTTTTCCCTTCCGCCTCTAATCCAACCCCCCTCTTACTTAACATCGACAACACAGCCGCTCGGCAGGCGCGTGTTTCGTCCTGAGCCGCTCACTCACCACAGCTTCCACATCCATCACCGAAGTCTCCTCTCCTCTCCTCTCCTCCCAGTCAATACATTGCACCCATCCACTGCCACATGCTGCTGATGTGAGAACACCGCACCACACAGAACGCCACCACTATACAAATCAACAAGACAGGCCGACCAAGATGCCGGTACAGTAGAGCTGAGACGTATGATTACAGTACCAGCGATCAATCGCTGGCTAGCGCCAACGAGCGTAACGAGCGCGCAAATGAGCGGATAGCGCTTGGCAGTCTTGTGGAGGAGAGTGAGGCTGAGGCTGAGGCTCGTAGGATGCTGCATGTACGGTAAGTCTGGACTAATTAGGCCGGATGTTGAAAATGGGAGGAGGATTAGGTTGGAGGAGGGAGAGGCGAGATGAGAGGTTGGAGGATTTGAGATGGTATGAGATGGTGGGAGGATTCTAGAAGTTTGCCCATTTGAGATGAGATGAGGATAGGTGCAGGCGGGCGAGATGTAAGATGACGTTTAATGGATGATATTTGCGGTACGTTACTTACGCCTCGCAAATGAGCTATGCACATAGTGTGATATGGTAGATAAATCTATCGAGGTAAATTCACTACGCGAGATATCCTTCGCAAGAAAGCCTCGAGATTCCATCCATATACCAATCGATTCCAACCAATGGCCGACGTCCTGTCGGTCCATCATCCCATGATCCACCTACACCCTTTTATCCAAGCCGCCAGGAGTATGTAACGTTAGATGCCAGCCAGATTCCAGAACGCCGACGCTAAATATGCAAAATCATATCCTATGTACCAGTGTCCGAAGAAATGAGAAACTTATTTAGTCCCGCTTCCATCATTTATCCTGTCCTCCTCAAATGAAAATCTTTGCTCCGCGGGCATGGGAACGTGAATCAGGTCTTCGCCGTGGACTCTTGTCCGTCCTTGATAGGGGTTGAGGGCCTCTCTAGCCTGCATATCTGCTCGTAGGGCAATCATATCTTCACGCAAGAATTTCGACTCGTCTTCTTCGCGAATGATATTGCCATCACTGCCCGGACCTCGGAAGCTCAATGGCGCAGTAGGATGACTGTTGTTGCTACCAGACGTAGCGGCACTCACGCTGTCGTTGCCAGTACCAATTGCGCTACCGCCTGCACTACGACTGGAGACAGGACTATATGATGGTCGGATTGGAGAGGTGTCGTTGTAGATATCTGACCCCTCTGCAGTTTCATTCACCGTATATTGGCTTCCTAACGTGCTTGTGGTTTCTTCGGAACCAGTGGTCGCTGTCCCAGGTTCGGTCATAAGTGTATGCTCCGAAAGTCTTCCCCGTCTGTCCGGGCCAATTACTCCAGGCGCCATGCGTGGCAATTGTACATTATCCGGAAGTCGTCCAGCGAAAACCACATTACCCGGTGTGATTATTTTTCGATAGGTTGGTGGTGGGCTTGTAGGGCTTGTAGGTCCGGAGGCGAAGCCTGGCGTTGAAGGTGCTGGCCCTGATGTAAATCCTGGGGAGATGGGTGACGGCTGGCCACCCATTGTCGATGTATCGCGCGAATGGGAATCACGCAATGGCGAGACGAGGGGGGTGTATCCGTCTGAATCTGGAACATCAAGAGCTTGATAGTGCCCAGCGTGCGCGGTATCTTGCTCGGATTTCTCAATAGGATATTCTTCTTGTGAAAACGGTATTGCGAAAGCACCTGCCTGCTGACGTTCCAACTTTCGTTGCGCTTGTTGATATGCGGACATATTGTATGGTTCCGAGCCGTTCTCAGTCGTACCGCTTAGCGTTCCTGCTTCACTATCTAGTTCTGCGGGCCCTAGAGGAGCAGCAAGTTCAAATCTTTCGTGTGCTGCATCTGCGCCAATCTCTGTGGGATGGGTAGTACTTCCAACAGCTTCGCTGGCAGGTGGTGATGCACCTGGCTTCTTGCGGAACCGACTGAAAAAAGAGTGAGACTGATCCACCACTATCGGCTTTTCATCGTCTGGTATTGGCGCCGTAGATTTCTGCTTTCGCTTTCTGCGCCAGAGGCAGAATCCTAGAAGTGCAAGAAGAGCAATAATCGCAACAGCTCCGACTGCAATCCCGGCAATAGCCCCTGTCGCTAGCTTCGATTTCGTCTCAGTGGTGGGTGGAGTATAGTTGCTGTTGGAAGGTCGGGGAATAGCTTGGATACTAACGTTGTTAATCGGATCCGATGTGTGAACTGCTTGGTGCACCGAGAAAGTGTTCTCTTCGTAGTCAGTGATGAGATATGCTTCTTGAAGGAATGCGCGACCGATGGTATATTGAGCCTCATTCATTGCCACCTTCAAGGGAAAGTAATACTTCGTAGATTCTGGAGATCCATAAGTTGCGTTTAACCCGGGGAATGGAAACGTAAGTTGAAGATCAAAGGCTGCGTATGGTAATGTTATGTTGACCATGTTTGGCGAGTTTGCGAGGTCTGATAAAACAAATGTGAAGCTTAATTGAGAGTTTATAAGCGTATCACGCTGTTTCGGATTCTCATCGAATGTATATAGAGCTAGACTGCTGTTGTAGGTCAAACCCAGACTCTGAGCAAATCGGTCGCAAACTGCTTGGGGGAGCCATAGATAAGGGGTCGAGCTGTCAATAACAGCGGAAACTCGATCGGCCGAAGTAGCGAGCTGAGCGGGTGTACTCCAGTTGTTTGAAGACACAGAAGAAACTATAGATATCGAGTCAATACTCGCCTGTGGATTCTTGCCAGGATTAAGATTAAATGTTGTATTATGAGGTTGGAATCGATTGGCGTCGACTCCTCCTAAGGTCAATGAATTTGGAACTCCTTTTTGTTCTAGTATCTGTCAAATTAAGAGGCCTGTCACACGCGGATTTCAGACTCACGATATTTCGCGCCAGCAGTGTAGCCATAACTGTGAGTTGGAATAACGCTATTCTTCTCGACTAGACCACTGATTGCAGGAAGTGAGGTGATTTTACTGAAATTGCCAGGCACATCCCCAAGACCAAACATTCCAGTCCAAAACGATGTAGTGTTGATGGAACCGACGATTGTTTGACTAAGAGTCACACCCGTCGAGCCAAACGTGACATTTTCCAAGCCGTAATTTGCATATGCTGAACCTCCAAATCGCGCGTCGACTCCCAGGTTGAACTCATCTTCCTCATTCCAAGTTGAAGATTGTGCAAGATCGAATATCCCCCCTCTAGCGGTCGTGCACAGAGAATCTGAGATCACAGTGTTAGCATAAATCTTGCACTTCCAAGCGTTTCTCCTCCCCTCTCTCGTCCAACATCGCCAGTCCTTCGAATCCTGATAAGTCCTTCCAGTCATGGACGAATATCGCGAGCTCAACCAACTATCCATATCCCGAGGGCTTTCTTCGATTCAAACGCTCAAAGACCACCCGCTAGACCGTCTCAAACTTCCAGGTATCGAAGAAATCTAACTCACTGCTTCCCGGGCACCCTCCTGGACCAACCACCCAAGTCTCTGAACTGACGGTATTGACCATAACATCGACCCATTGCGGCGGCGTTCCTACTCTTAATGATACCGTTGACCAGCTTCCATCGTAACCGTACCTGGGAGAATGGTGTCAGCGATGCGCCCATGATATATGCGCATAGGAATTGACTGACCAGTTAATGGAGGGCGTCACAATCAACGGATTCAAATCGGCGTGAATCTGTTGTATCTGAAGCAATGTCACGACCAGTGACAGTCCCGTCCACCTCGGCACCCTGTTCATGGCCATGGACGAATGCACATCTCTTCACAGTGCGCAAGGTACAATCTGGAGTCGTGGCGACTTCAAAATTATACAGCAGTCGAAGGTCAGTCGGATGTTTCCAGGTTGTGAAGGAGTCTCTTCAGTGGAGATCGGGACCCAAATGAGCGACGGAGCACGGGGGACCAGCATGCGATCCTGTGCCTGGGTATTGGGCCTGCAAGTGCCGGAGGGGTGAATTACGAGGTACTTCGTAGGTACCTAGTACTTCACGTACTTCAAAGTACTTGCCTCGTTACTCGTTAGTACAGCACAGAAGTTCAAGATCGGCGTTCTCTTGGTTCTACCCAATATCTGTACCGATAAACCATATCAAATGTATAGGGGACGCCGTATTTCAGCGATCAACGTTGTCAAGATCCCCTGAAGCTCACTGATTTTGCAGGGAATAAGAGTCTCCGAGCAACCTGAGCATGACCAGGTCTTTAGTAGATTGACCTATAGCTATGGCGAGTGTGGAATCCCTCTGAACGCTTAAATAGCACCAGCGGCGCTGAGGCGATTACCCTCTAACGAGTAATATACTCAGCCTTGCAGTGGGTACCCGACAGCTCTGTTACTTCGACGCCACAGCCAAATGGGTTTCAGATTTCAAGATCAAAGACCTTAGAATGCGACAGTGTGATTCTGTGCCGTCAGAGGATCTCGAAAGTCGATCAGTATATCAAATTCGGCTACTGTCACGATCCTGACTGTTTGAGCGTCATTCACACCTCCAAAAGCCACTAATGTTACTCCTTCAATACTGGGTAATGACAAGACCAAACGTCTTTGGGGGCGAGAGGATGACCTGGTCTTGACTTTTGAGGACTGTTGGAAGACAATGAATGCGTGCTATTGGCGACACCGCGAGGGAGCCCAGCTGAAGGAACCGCCTCGCCTCCGAATTCCTTTACTTCTTACTGATAGGAGCCAGAGGGGAAATTTGAGGGTTATGGCGATGAGTAAGAGGCCACTTTCTTTTCCAAGCTGCGCAAGATTGTTGCTCTCACTGCTTTGTCCAATTACGAGAAGTTGTCGCGGCTACAAGCCATATCACCTCCGTTATTGCTCTTTGCTCTTTGCCTTCGCTGTCGACAGTTTGCAGATGAAATTTAAGTACTTTTGGTTCTCCAGTGAGAAGGAAATAGTTGTGGAACCCAGTGTTTGCTCTACCTCAGCGCAGAAATGGAGTTCCAAGTCTTCTGTTCATACACAATCGGTCCGTGTTATAATATCAAGGCAAGGCTATAGAGAGTACTGCATAACGGACCACACCACTTCGGCTTGCTCTGCCTCTCGCCTCTGAGATAGTAGAGCAGTGGTCATGCAAAAATATATGAGAGGCCCGATCGCCAAGCCGTCGAGATGGATGTCGTGGTCCCTCGGTGCGACCGCTGACCGTTCTTCTGGCGTGCAGAGTGATCGGCGGTAAGCCGACCAGCTGGAGATTTCCTGTCCTGTGGTTTCACAATTGGCGTGGGCTGAGGGATAGGAAAATGCTTGGAATTTACGAGCGTTGCTCTCATCCTAATTGGATATCACCTGCGGAGTATGTGTATGCCATTGAGGGTACATATTGATACGACAGATCTCGCGAGTCTGCGCAATGTTTCTCAGACGCCTCTATTGTAGAAGTAGAGCTGTAGTACCTATTCCTAGCTCAGGAACTGATTCGAACAACCAGCTGGAATGATTCCGTCAAGCGGCAACTAAAATACCACAGTTTGGCTCTTGAGATTGAAGCTTTCCCTATACTGGTAATCCGGCCAAACACACTCAGCCCGACCTTCCCAGTTTACGTTCGGAATTCGTTGCTACCTATTCTCCTAAGTACTTACTGAAGTAGGTAGGTAGCGGTAGCGTACGGGTTTAATGAGGGGAAATATCAGGTAGGATGACTGCTACAAGTAGTGGTGGGGTGGTGCTATTGCGGAGGCAGATGCAGTATTTGGTGTATTGACTGCAACGACAAAGCAATCGCTCTGTCAATTGTCGGATACCAAGACCACACTGCACTGCATCGGCATGGCAGGTCAACCCCTCAATTGTTGCAGTCCTGATAGAAGTACTTCTACGAAGTAGAGAGCGGAAAGAGAGGCTGATGGCGATTGGCTCTGTTGAATATGCGGAGGGGTGTCCCTCGCATTCTCTCCCCTAACAAAGTCGGAGCTTTAAGAGCTTAGAGCATGCAGAAAGAATTATCCTTGACATTCACTACAGTATGATGAGAGTCGGCAAGTCATTTGGGAGTTGGAGTTCATACCTAGGTACTTCCTCTGCAGTCGTTGAGGAGAGAACAACAGAGTGCCATTGCCATGACTTCAAGGCAGGCGCTTTCCGAAAGGGACACGACCAAAGACTCTGATTCCCTCTTCTGGCCACTATTCAGACTTCAAATCAGGCTTCAAATCAGACTTCAGAGCGGAAGATAACGAATGCAGCTATACTACCACAGTTTGACGACCCGTTACTGCAGCTGCCTACCGAATCGCAATCAGCCTCATTGCAGAGTCGCAACGTCGAAAGCAGACCTGGAGTCACTCTGGAGACGGTCCGGAATAAGATCTCTAGCATTCTCTGAATTATATTTCGAGCTTACGGTAGCGCAAAGGTCTGCCATCTGAAGTCAAGATGCATGAGAAGTCCATGGTCAATCAGAGGGCTCAGAGGTCATCGCATTAAAGTTGTTGGCGAAAGCGAGATTTGTTTCACAGGGCTGGTTTACGGAGGAGAAGGGGTACTGTACTGTACCAGTAGAAGTACTTCGTACATGAGCCTCTCCGATGCCAGCAGCCTGGTGGATTCTTTCCAAGGTTTAGATCTCGGGACTCGCTCCGGAGCCATCTGCAATGGGATATTTCCATTCATGTCGGTGGATTGTCAGTGGATTTGGCCAATCAATGTCGGGTTTTATACTGGTCACAAACCGGGGGATAATAGGCACTGACGTTCATCCAATTTCTGACGCTGCCCAGATGTGGAGAGACGACGACAGAAATCGACTTCGAAGTAGAAGTACAGTAGTACTTGTGAATTACGTAGTATTCCCGTGCCGATAACTACACCGGACTGAATTGGCACCTGTGTAGCGCTGAACTTGCTACTTCGGACGTTGTGCTTCGATAGTTGCAGTCGGCCCGCTGTGCGAGAGAGTTTCTATTACTGCAATCACTTCTACTTGGTACTTGTCCGTACAGTAGAGGCTGGCTGTGCTGGTGCGGTGAAATCACCCTCCTTTTGTCCCTCGGCAGATCCTAGTCGGTCCCGGCTGCGCACCCCTTGGCAGATAAGCCCAGGGGTCAAGATTTGCAAATTGCACAATGCACCTGGGCAGTTGAGCGCTCACGCTCTCCTTCCATCGCCGGAGAGACAACCCCCCAGCTTCACAACTAGCAAATGAGCATCAAGGAACAAGCATTCCGAGGTTCCAAGTTCGCTGGCGTCAGTGGGATTGGAGTCAAGCTCTTCTCGGCCTACGTTTCTACTTCGTACCACCACCTACTTCGTACATACGCGAGGAGGCGCCTTTTTAATTTGTATACAGTATACTCGTCAGCTGGTAACAGTACTCTATTTCTCTATTTCATCCGCTTCTGCTTCTGCAATCACCCACCCTTTTTGCCATGCCTTGACAGCCAGACAAATCGAAGACCGATCGGACGAGACCTCGGAATACTCTCTTATCCCACCCCACATTCGTTTTATGCGCTGTACCTTTTTCCGTCGCTCACTGAGTCCAGTTGTCGTGGAGAGACTCTCTGAGCCTTTACCTGCCCACCACCAAATGCTTCTCGGGCATACTGTTTTCCTCCACCAGGCATTGTTGGAATTGTCGCTCTAGCTGTGAAATTGTAGAGTCTGAAAAACGAGCAGAGGAGGATCACAACAATTGGAGGAATGATTTTCTCGCCACAAGTTCTGCTCTGGGCCATCCAGGGCAGCTCTTTTGTTGCGGCTCAAGGCTACTACTCGAATCTCGGTAGTCCAGGTGGGAAACACTTTCCAACCGGTACCAGAAAAACCCACTGATTTTGATTGTGTAGATTCTAGCTCCCATGTCTATCGTAATTCATCATATACACCCTCTTCATCTTCGACATCATCATCAACAAGCACGAAGTACAAACAGGCCGTCATAGAATCCACGTCGTCGTCGCCCACATCGATATCATCGTCAATGCCAATATCAAGAGGAGTGATTAGTCGTACAATAATATCAAACCCACCCGAAACAACCACAAACTCAACGACAGAAGCCAGACCTTCGCGGTCTGTGGTTAAGCCTTCTCTGACCGACACATCTACGAATACAGCGACGTCATCCCATGTGCCAGTTATACCAGGAACGAGTGATCAGTCCCAGTATACAAGTGGAGGAACCGAAATATCTACAATAACCACAAGTTTAGTTTCATCTGCCTCAACTACCACATTTGGGAACAGCTCAACGCCTGCTTTCACAAATTCAACAACGCCATTTTCTATTCCAAGCAGCTCGACATGGGTATCAGTATCCACTGCATCTCCGAGCAACACGACTTCCACAAAACCAATGTATCCAACTAATACCCATTCTCCAAATACAACGACCATAATTCGTCTGAATTCTACTAGCACCACGCCCTGTAGTACACTGTCCTCCGACGAGCCATCGACAGTATGGATAATTGAGCCCAATACCGAGACTGTCACTCTCACCGTGACAAGAAATGCATCAATAACATCATTTTTACAAATACCAGAATTCACCCCCCCTATTTATTGCCCCCAAACCACAATCGGCACTGTGGGATCACTATCTCCATCAGAGTCTCCATCCACAACTCTCTATGGAACGTCCGAGAACTGGCAGGCTTCTACCAATCCACCTGCCGCACCGGGGTCCTTCAGCAGTGGACGACCAGTCACTACATACATCACAACAAGCAAGAATCCAGTAACGCAATTCACAACTGTTGACCCTATTGGTTACCCAAATCTCAACACGGAGAAGGTAAAACCAACCGAAGTGAACTGGGGACCGCTTCCTGGCCCTCCAACCGACTTTAACCCTACGACTATTCCAATTGAGACACTTTCCAACAGTCCACCCGGGCCTAGTCCTACTCCTGGGATTGGAGGTGGAAATACTGGAGGTGGTGGTTCGAATCAAAATTCCCCGGCGAATCCTCCGCCTGCCAATAACCCACCTGCAAATAATCCGCCCTCAAACAACCCACCTGCAAACAACCCACCTGCAAACAACCCACCTGCAAACAACCCGCCATCGAACAATCCGCCCTCAAACAGCCCACCTGCAAACAACCCGCCATCGAATAACCCACCCTCGAACAATCCGCCCTCAAACAACCCACCAGCTAATAATCCACCCGCTAATAATTCGCCCGGTAATAAGCCCCCGGCGAATAATGGAGGTGGGAATTCCCCAGGAAATGCTCCAGTCCCGCCAAGAACTACAACAATTGGTGGAGTGCCCATAGTTATTGAACCAACCAAAGTTATCATCGGAACTCAAACTGTACCAGTACCAACGAGAAGTAGTGCGAGTGGCGGTGGCAGCAATGGAAGTGGCGGAAATGGTGGAAGTGGTGGAGGGCAATCTCATGGAGGCGGAGGTAGTGGAGGTAGTGGGGGAGGGGGAGGAGAAGGGAATGGAGGAGGGAATGAAGGGGGAAGTGGCGGAAGTGGACCTGGAACGGGACCTGGTGGAAACGGGCACAATCCATCGAATGGGAATGGTTTCGGTACGGACGCTCAGGGAAATCCAATTGTGGTTCAGGACGGGCAGACCTTCACTGTCAACCCGTCACAGGTAATAGGGCCAGGTGGATCGACTCTCAACATTCCTGTCCCTAGTCCGACGATCGGTGGTCAGTTCAAAGAATCTCCTCAACCGACGATTATTTCAGGAGTGCCTGTGCAATTAGGGCACTCAATTGCTATCATTTCTGGGACGACGTATGCTATAGGAGAGGGAGCACCCCAGACGACGATCACTGTGAATGGCCAGACGATCTCAGTAGGACCCGGTGGATTGGGGTTTGCATCAACGACAGTCGCGCCAGCACCAGCCCTTCCTACTAATATCGTTATTGTAGAGGGTCAAGTTTTCTCAGCAATAGGTCCCACGGTCGCGGTCATTGGTACCTCTACTATCACCTATGGTGGTAACATCGCTACGAAAACCCAAGATTTCAACGGCGCCACAATAACTTTGGGTCCCGATGGAATACGCTTCGATGGAAGCAGCACTTTGGGAGGAACCGCAAACCCCAGCAACACGCAACTTGGAATCGCAGGTGGCCTCTCAATCACAGAAATCGGCTCCACATTAGCAGTGATAAGTGGCATCACTCTGACAGTCGGTCCCGGTGTCATCCCAACAGTCACCGTGATAAATGGCCACACTATCACAGTCGGCCCAGCGGGTCTCGGCCTTCGAGCTACTACCCTCACTTACCCTTTCAACCCCACCACACGTGCCGTCACAGCTGGTGGAATCACATACTCTGAAATCGGACCTTCACTCATTAATATTGGTGGAACGACTTATACCGTTGGCTCAGGTGCCAAACCTACGACCGAGGTGTACAACGGGCAGACTCTTAGCATCGGGCCTGGTGGTGTGGGATTTGCTACTACTACTGTCCCTGCGGGAACAAGCACGCCTACTACGACTTCGGTACAGCCAACGGGCAAGGAAAACGGGGCGGGGATTCTGAGGCCTTTCGCATCTGCATCTGGCGTTTTGGGGATTTGCATCGCGCTTTGTATTGGATATCTGAACCTCTGATTTCAGAGCATTTGTGGATTTTGGGCTTGGGGTATAGCATTTACAACTGGACATGGCGTTTAGGATTGGGAACTTTTTTGCATATACCCCAGAGCAACAATTTGGCTTTGCTTTTTGTCATGATAAATGGGCGGGCTGTTGAGTATTTCTGTATTATTACTATACCTAGATGATCATGAGGTACATGGGGAGGCCATACAAAAAATCGTAATGAAATGAAACATTGAAATATATCTTCGCTCTATGGATTGCACGTGGACTCTCATTTTCTACATACATCTTCAACAGCCTTGGAATACGCGTGGAGGAACCAAGAGCAGCCGTTATGATGGGCTTACGCATGACTATCCGGCGTTCAAAATGAATGAGGGGAGCCCTGACGGCTGGCAGGTGAAGATGAGATCATTTCCAGTAAATTGAGGCTGTACAGTAGCAGATGCAATATTCAAAATGAAGAAATCCTTCCTTGATCCTGAGGCCCATATGATGACCTCGGGAGGAGTCCCGCAAATTTATATCTTAGTCTGGGGTCGATGGGTTTCGAATTTCGAGAGTGATGTAGCGTCGAAAATAAACTACAGTTGTTGTGGTGGGGGGACAAGGTGATTGACATGTGTCTCGCTAAATCAATGAGCCAGCATTGTGGATTTAGTACGACCTATAGTTGTCAATGATTTACCTTGATTTACCATTGGTCTCATATCTAAAACGATGACGAGAGAATCAATCTTGCTTAATGGAGATATCGACGAGACCTAAGGCTAACATTATGACCTCGGGATATCGTGATTCGCGGATAACGAAACGGCAGTCAACTAAACTCGCGAGTCCAAATGAGACCGTCACGCTAACCCCAAAGGAGAACGCGACGATCTCCCTATCTTCACGTCACCGAATTTGGAAACTTTCCTTCCATCCAAAACACAAGACACCAAACTCACGACCACTAAACTTCCATCATCGCCTGTTAGACTGACCCAGAAATCGCTGGCTCAGTCGATTATCTCAAAGAGTTCCCGTCTCTCAGTTATATGCAATCACAACCTCACGAAATCTCCACAACTCCAAACAACTTCGACACCGTAGAACAAGACACCACCTCCCAATATGGCATTCTACCAAATCAGCTGCACTCTGCAGACCCGCGCGACCTTCCAAGCACCGAGGAGCGTGATGGTCTCGCAGACCAAGGTGTCATCGTCGCATCACCGATCGATGCGGACGGTGCGCGAGATGAATTCAGGCGATTGAAATTGAGCAACAGTGATCAAGATAGGCCTAAGCCGTCGTTTCAACGGATATCTGAATACGAGAATGCTCTGACGCCTTCGCCGCCGAGGAAAAACAGTGAAGGACCTGGATTCAAGGTCGTGAAGAAGAAGGGAAATAGACTCGATGGGCTTCAGCTTGATCAATTCCCTAATGGTTCGTAGCCACAACGCAGACATAATTGCACCTTTTCACAACATTATCAATATATACTAACTGTTAGTAGAGGTTCTTACCCACATCTTGTCGCATTTGCCAGCAGCTTCACTGTCCGCTGTCTCGACTGTTTCGCGCCGATTCTACAGCCTCGTTACAACGCCACATGCCTGGCGCATTGCATTTTCTCGTTTCTTTGCCGGCCAGGATGCCATTGACGCGCCTACGAGCACCAATCGTAGGGGCTCTGATTTGGAGGCTCGAGAACAGCTTCGTTCGGAGCAGCGCGTTTTTACACGATTGACTGGTCTTGCTTCTTGGCGGAGTGAATATATTCTACGGACGCGGTTATTGAGAAGTTTGGCACGCGGCAAGCCTGCTCAGATTGCGCTTGGTCACGGTGCTTCTTCAAGGTCGAACAGCGCTGCGAATAATGCGAACGCGGTGGTGACCTATAGCTCACAATTGTTTACGCCCGTCAATCATATTCATGCGATCTGGAACAATGGCAAGAAATCCCCGCGATTTATTCATGGCACTGATGAGTCTGGCTCGGCTTGTACCAGCGATCCAAACATTGGTAAGATTGATAATTGGGGACTTTCCGACCCGCAAGCACTACCTCAGTTTGCGGACCTATTCGTTGGGGAAGAGCAATATGGACTGGGTGACGGCCCAGCAGCATTACCCAATTCGATGGACGTCAGTCAACCTTTTGGTATGGTCTATGGTGAAGGCTTTCCAGGAGGACAAGTCTACTTCCGATCATCAGAAGAGCAACGCGGTCGGTTCCTCAGCCAGCCAAATGACATTATTGACCACCAACATGGCATACCAACCTTTCCAGGAATGACCGAAGCAATATCTGCTGTGTGGATCGCCAAATCTACTGCTATTTCTCTCGCTACCGATGGCCTGATTGGAATCCTGTCTGGCTCTACTTTGGGCGTCGTCACGGCATACTCTCTGGGCGCAGAAACCCCGCATGGTCGCCGCATTCCAAGGGGTCAGATGATAGCAAAATGGGTGCTCAGTCCTGGCGTTCCCATCATATCTATCCAGGTCGACGAGTCCTACAGCCTTAGGCGTAAAGCTGCTGGTCGCATTTGGGCTGTTGCCTTGAATGCGCTAGGTGAAGTCTTTTATCTCACTCAGACCTTGATTTCACCACTTCTCGATGCCAAAGTGGAAGAAGGCAATGGGGGGAGACATGCTTGGGGCACTGGCCGTTCATGTTACTGGCATCTGGCAGAACCTTCTCGTCGCGTAGCGAGGGAAGATCCATACAATGCATCCGAGATTCCTGGAAGTTATTCGCCAAGATCATCTTCAAAATCTATGCGACTCTCAAAGAGCCAAATCGTTGCAGAAACTGTAGAGATCGAAAAGTATCTATTCTATCCACCATCTCACTTCCGCAAAGTCTGCAATGGTTGGGATATGCGAAGAAGATTAGAAGTTGATTTTGCTGGTGACGATGGCAATGGCGCAGGAGAAGCCATCGTCGTCATCAGTTGCGGCATTGACGAAGGTCAGGCACCGGAAATCAAGAGATACTCCAGATGGAAGACGGAGCAGGCTTCTCGCGCGGAATATCCTGAGCCCAAGACTCCTCCAATTGCCCCAAAGACAGTATCTATGGCTTCTCTTTTCAGTGGCGGTAACGTTATCACACCCCCAAGAAACCCATCGCCAGATCGCTCGCATATGTCGTCGGTCTTTGGAGGAAGTACAGTTGCCAGTCCTGTTCGAAAGACATCGCCAGATCGCTCGCCGTCCATCCCTAGCACGCCGTCTTCTCGAATGATGACCACCAATCTTGTCGAAGAGTGGAGGACTACAGTTCTCTCGTTGAATGACGGCAAAACTGACGAAATTACAACCAGTGCTATTGATGCGTCTACATATGCCCTTCTCACCGTGGATGAGGATCCTCTTCGAACGATCAACGGCCATTCTGAGCTCTCATCTCCATTTGGGACACCCGGGGTTGCAGAGGCTGGCAGTGCTCAAATTCCCGGACATCGTGCGCGCTTCTTGGCAGTGGGAACAAAGACTGGTGTTGTCAAGCTTTGGAACATGCGAGGTCCTCAGTCCAACAATCCAGTCATGGTGAATGAATTGCAACCACTCCGGACTATCTACACAGACTCGCCTCAAATTTCATGTCTAGCTGTTTCTGCGCTGTATCTTGTTCATGGCGGGAACGATGGGCTCGTCCAAACATGGGATCCACTGGCATCAAATCTTCAGCCAGTCAGGACTCTCAACTCTCGTTTCTCTTCCCGTGCTAGACGTCGCCTAGTTCAAGCTGAAGCATCCGCGTTCGGTGTCGGCATCAATCTTTACGCAGCAGGTGCAATTGCCCTCGATCCAGATCCGACAGTTCTTCGTGGCATCGTCTCCTTGGGAACACATCTGCGTTATTGGTCATACAGTTCTTCGGCTGCGGACCAGTATCAAAGCAAAAAACGTAAGATTCGTCGCTCCAACGAAAGAGGTACGAATGGGGGGCCTGATCGTTTTACCACCACTGGGAGAGGGGCATTGATGGATTACATTGCTACAGAACAAGAGGATCTCAAAAAGGAGAAGCTTCATCGTGCACGAGAGGAAGCTAGACTTGCCGGCAGATTTGGTGTTGGACTTCATGGGCTCAGCGAAGAAGATGCTCTACGATATGCGGAAATGGTCTCTGCCGAAGCTTTCCAGCAGGATCAAGAGCGCCGCATGAGCATGAATACCAGCGATGCTGAGTGTACCCCAGACTCAGGTGAAGTCCGTTCGGGTTTCGATCAGAGCGTCTGGAGCAACAGCAGCGCTACTGTAACTCCTGATGGCAGTGTCCAAGGCCGAGCAAGCAACTCACCTAAATTCAAGACCGATGATGAATTCGATCAAGACATCGAAGAAGCTATTCGTCTGTCTCTCATGGATGGTGTGGATGAAGGGGGCCGCTCTCCACGTGCCTCTGGTTCTGGAGAGTATGGAATTCCTATCACATACAAAACCAAGAAATCTCGCCGTTCTGCTTCGTCCTCGCCAGCTACCAGTAAGACTCGCTCAAAGGGCAACTCCTCTGAAAGTAAACGAAAGGAGTCGATCGCTGCTGATGATCTCGATTACGCTCTGCAGCTAAGTCTTGCAGAGGCGAGAAGTATGGGATCGGACGTTGATGCTAGACCAGAGGGTGACGAGCTGGAGTATCCAGTCCTGGCTAGTCCTAGAATGAAAGGGAAAGGGAAAGGTAGAGCTGGTTGACTCCGCCTTGTTTTGGAGATGTCAAGGGACTTTCTATGACAGTGTTTGGCGAACAACAGAACAGCAAGATGTATTTTTGCGTTTGAAGCGAGATTCCTATTTGGGAGTTGAAAGCTTGATATTTAATTTTCGTGCTTTTGGAGTTTGCGACTAGAGAGAAAGATTATTGTAGATTGAGGGATAGAAAAATGAAATTTGCGTTCTTTTCAAAGCTCCAACGGCAAATATATACGAACGTGCAAAGATATTCGAAACGAAGGTTGAATTTCGTCAAGCGAGATCGACAGAACGCACATTGGCTTCGACTGTTACGTTGGAGTAGTCGCTGTCGATTATGTCGCTTTGTGAGGTTCACACTTCTTCTAATGCTATTCCCATATCCACCTTCCCCAAAGTGCTTGAGACCTACGAGACAGAGTCTAATCACAATACAGCAATATTCAGAGCAAAGACAACAGCCAACAACAATTGCTAGGAGCTGCTTGAACTGTCTGTTCATCGACAGACATACCCACGTCAAGGCTTCACGTCTGATTCATGTGTGAAACTACCCCCTCCCTGGGGATATCTGGGGTGTGAAATGGCACGTCTGGATGACGTTGTTAATAGATGGGCGGTACGTATATCATCACTTCTTTCTTACTTCCAAGAGAAAAGGGCGCTACTTAAGTCACGATTAAGATGTCTCAGACGAAGACGATGGATTATGAAATTATTTTGGAGGGTTTGACGCAGCCAGTACTTCACGAGCGTAGAGACTCGAGAGACGAACGAGGCTCGCTGCCTGTTCGCCATCGGTGAACAACCTTTGGAGTGCTAAGATCAGTTAAGCAGTCAAGTTCAGAGCTGGACTTGGTAGTATTATAAGACACGAAAGTACAAGCCCGCCTCGATGAATGACGGCGGCAGAGGGGAAGGAAACTTTGCAGAGCTTCCTGTCGACTATAGTCCACAAAAAGAGTGCTGTATGAAATACCGTATTACAGCTAAGATGTCTCGCTATTGTGGTTCTAGAAAGCTCTCGAGAGTGTTTGCTCAGGGATCATCTTGTATTCCACTAATCGCCGCATCTCTATCCTAAAACCTGACCATTCTCTCCCTCTGTACACACTCGACCTGTCGTCTATCCCTAATCCTCATCCATACCCACCATCATAGAAAATACTCTAAAGAGTAGGTGTTAAAACCATACAAATACGCCGAACCCAATGCTTCGTCATGCAACGTGATTTAGAATCCGTCCGTTCCATCGTTGCCAGTTCGAACTCTCGACAAAAACTCCTCAAATCCCTCATTCGACTGATGATAGGGATGGATAGCGCCTCGCTAGATTATTAAAAGGGGTAATAGAAACTGCGGTGATCGCTGCGACCTCGAAAAGTGAGGAAGTGGGTGCCAATGATTCGTTGTACGGCAATCGCGAAACCGTTTAATTGTGTATATGTAGAATGTGAATAGTATGAAGGAAACGTCGAATCGCCCCTCCTTCGGTGAATCTCCGATTCAGCGATTGGGGGAAGAGAATCGTATTAAATCGTATTACTTTCGAACTCAATCTTCTTCCAGAGGCGTCATGAGTGGGCTCTTCTGTCTCGTAGGTGAGCCTGTTCTACTCCTCCTTCCGGCTCCAAGCATTTGTAATGTTGGTACCAATCGTTCTCTGCTCTCCGTTCTGACCACCAGTCCGCTTCGATCCATGGCATTTGGTAAATTCCCACTTCCGTTGGTATGCAGACCAAGTCCCACTGGCCCTGTACTTTGTGTCTCGAAGTAGTTGTTTCCATTTCCAGTGTCAAAGCTAACAACATTCATCCTCGGCGTTGCAAGACCAGAAGCCCGTCCCACCCGTGACCCTTCGCTACTGTCTGAATATTCGTTGTCCTCAGAATCCACTTCTCCGAGTTCGAACTCGCCAGCTGCTTCGCCATCTTCGAGGACTCGCTCGTAATGTTGCGAATTTCGTGCACCGAAGAATTTACCGGCGCCAAAGAACCCTCTCCCACCCTTCCGAGGACTACCTGGTCGACCTTTGCGCATGAAAGTTGCTCCAACAGTATGGTAGAAACGCAGTCTCCTTTCGCGCTTCCTGAAGACGTATCCGATGAAGATGAGAACAATCATGATGAAGAAAAACGTAGAGGTCGATCGATGTGCTTTCTCAGCCAGATCTTCCGCAACATCCGATAAATAGTCGTCATCACCGATCGCAACCGGTTTGGAATTCGATCCTGCTTCCTGAAAATCGCCGGGTATTCCAACAGTATTGCTACCAAACCCAACTGGTAGTGCGTCTAGTTCCGAGGGTGGTATCTGTCCTGTCGCATACAAAAGCATCTTCCCCAATGTCCAGCTCACTTCCATGTCATTGATCCTATCAACCGCTTGGAATGGATCCAAGAAGGGCCCTTGCTTTCCGCTTCCCAATCCTAATGTCTTGTTGAAGCCGGGAGCGTCTATCGTCTTCTCAATAGGCGCGATTGGTATTCCAATTCCATCGTGAAGAACCTCCATCACCCAAGCTGCCTTGAAACATATATTCTTTGCGGTGTCCAAATCAACCTTTTTCCCCCACTTTTTATGTGCAACATTGCTTTTAATGTCGTCCCACTCCGCCGCACAGAAATCTTTTACGAGTGCCTTATACTTGGAATAATTGTACGCTTTGTCTTTATGCGACGACTCGAAGACCTCGTGCGTGGTATGCCAGTACTCCGACACACCAATGAAATGATTGACATCGAAATCGATAGCAGGGACGTGTTGGCCATTAAGCAAACATGGCTCTTCTGCACACGGCGCGCCTTTGCCAAGTAATGGATACGCTGCTCTCTTGCATTCCTCAAACTTCCCAGTACCAACTAGGACGGGCTCCTTCCCTTTACTATCTGGTACGGGTTTGCCGTCCATGTTAGTAATCAGACCAGATGGTAGACATGGATCGAGTATTTCGTGGGCATCTGCGGTGTATGAGCCTTCCATCAAAGCATCAACATATCTTTCTCTTGCTTGATTGACACCAAACCCCAGCCACGTCGTGGTAAAGACCTTGTATTCTGACGAGTCCCCATTTACTGTTCGAAATCGGAGCAATTTTAAATCGTTGGCGTGCTTCTCTGACTCAGTGGCATTTGGGGCGAAGGCAATCTGTGCTGAAGCGCCCCCCATGTCGAGAAATCCATAAGTGTGATGTTCCTTTCCGTGTACATGATGGTCCGGTTTATCGAAACCTCCCAACAGATAGTTCGCAGCAATCCAACCATATAGGCCTTCTGTCTCTCCGGGAATGACCTGTATATGCAATCCGCAGTCTGGCAAGGAGAATTCCGAGTGAGCTTGCGTGTACGAACAAATCTCAGCTAAGAGAGCCTTTTGCTTCATCGGTTCCAACAATCGCACACCTGCTGTAGCCATCAAGAATATCGGCGTGTCCTTGACCTGGTCGGCCGGTACAATTGATAGTGCATGATCGATGAATTGTTGAAGATGGTCTGGACCAACGTCTGTAGGATGATCGCCCCACTTCGACACACCCGGGGTATTTTTATGTGTATATTTCTTTCTCGTCTCGATCACTGGCAGACTCTTCAATTCGGCCGGTTTTGCATGATGTCGTGCTTTCGCGTTGTTGAGCCATTTGTAAACATGGACTCGAGTTCCTGACGATCCCGCGTCCAGGATCACTCCCCAGCGCCCTAAACCCCAACAATGTTAGAACCGAAGAACGAGACAATCACGATACAGAGTCACGGGTGAGGTGATGTAGCGTACATTTACCCATGAGTATGACAGGTATGGGGCTTGAGGTGAGGCGTTGAGCGTTGCAATTGCTATCCTTTCACGCAACGACAAGCCTAAGAGCTGATTGCGTGGCTACGAAAACTGCAGATGCATCGAAAGCGAGCCGATCGATCGTGCAATGGCGGAAACGAATGTGTAGGGTCGCTAGGACGTTTGATATTCTATACTCTTGGTACAGTGCTGGTCCTTGTTGTTGATGTTCGGTGGGGAGTAACGAGTGTGATGGGAAAGTGGAAGTGGAATGGTGTTGATTGTTGAATGTTGAATGTTCGAGGCTGGACAGGAGCCAGAGATTCTGGTCTCTGCCAAGTGCAGACGATGGCGCTAATGCCAGTTCGGAAAGCAACAGATAAGGAGCAAGGGGCGGCCAAGAGCAACCAAAGGGCTAATCCTCTTTCGGTTAGTCTGACCACGCATTCATCGCATTCATCGCATTCATCGCATTCATCCCCCGTGCGCCCCCCTGCTTTGGCAATACTTCGTGAGGAATAAAGAATCCCGCATCATTTTTGCCCTATGAGAGAGGCTACGTGGATGACACTGACGATATGATAGGTGGTTCGCCGCAACGAGAACGAGGCTTAAGGGAAGCTTGTGAGTGGGAGAATCGCAACAATGGAGCTACGCAATCGCCTTGGACAAAAAGTTGGAAAGCGACTATTTCGAGAATCCATACTACACACATGCACCTCTGTACCACTTCTGCCGGTATACTCCGTACGAGGTAATCAATTACAACACCGGAAATCCAAACAAAGTTCGAGATCTTGCGTGAAGATGTTCATGAATACGAGGCTGTTCGTGTTCCAGCCCAGACTACCACCAGTACCTTGGAATTGATGACGAAGAATCAACACGAGATATCAGACAGGAAACAACTCACCTTATCTCATATCAATCGCCTTTTCTCGCCACGCGATTATCACGTACTACTTGGTGTCGAGAACCAATTACTATTTTGCGGTATCGAGAAGAGAAGAGACAGCATTTATCCCATCCGAAGAACGATCCTCCCGGAGTGACAAAGTCAATGCAAGGTCTGCATGAACTTCCAAGGTTCCTTCTCAACACAGAGGCCGCTAGATGCACATATACCAAATCTTCAGCCATCAGTCTTCCTTCCAGCTTCTCAGCCAAAACGCCATACTCATCCCTCAGCTCATGCCAGACGAGGCTTATGTCTTCCGTTGACTGTTTGGATGTCGTCTCAGCTGACGAATGTACCAACGATGCCACTGTTTCGAATTTATTCCTTCCGCCGGCTCGTGGACGCACCGCATCAGCAACACCCAGGGAATACGTACAAGTATCACAAAGCGTACAGCCGTGAACCCTAAAATGTGAACAGCAGCGTCTACAACTGAAAACGCATCAGAACTTGTCGACACGCAATTCCCACTGCAAGAGAAAGCGTGTATCGTAACACAGGCACTACAATAATATCTATCGCGAAATATCTCGATACGTTTCACAAACAAGTAATTTGGTATGTTTATTTATCCCCGGCTTCTGTCAAAACAGGGCACCTATCAGACAACAGGCACGCTTGAACTCAAGCATCGCTGTTGGTCGATTCTGCCAAGCTGACCAATCATGGTGTTCCCTCAAGCCCGTTCTACTTCGAAGTACTTCGAAGTATTGCAGATCCTCAATTAGCCAGCCCTAAAGCTTCTTGCATCGGCCCTTCCCATCAGCAAGCGTTGCGTCAAAACTTGCCCTTTCTTATCTAAACTTTCCTGCCTCTTCTGTAGTTCTATCCATTCGTCTATTACATTAACTTACAACAACAAACTTCAGTTGAAGCTTGCTGCGTATCATACTTTTCCGATCCGAAAGTTCGGACTCGAGAGAACCGAAATTTGGCAGTAGGAGATCTCAGCATGACATCATACTTCATTCCGAGATATGGGCAGTTTGATGACCAGGCCGATGCCGATTTCCTCTTTAAATAAATCTATGACTCTCTCGGCATTAAGCAATATTTCAATTGCGAGGAAATCTATTATATTGAATCTCGTCAGCTATAAATACTTAAACATATTAAACATCGCATATCCTAGGTACTTAGTGATTCCTCAACCGCGTCTCGTCATGCATCGAACAGCCTACAATCGTACTTGTTTACTCAAGTCTCCTGAGATACTGTTGACGACCTACTCACGCTTTTAAAGGCTCTATGTAATATTGAATCAGGAATTATAAGCCGCAACTGTTCGGTTACTGACAATGGTATACTCGATACAGTACAGTCTATGGTGTTAGGGCCTGAAAGAGGTCCTATTCTTTGGTCTACAGCGAGTTTGTACCTTCAACCTAAGTCTTTTTAGGATTACTTAAGAGGAACCTCGTTCTCTTCAAACCTCATACGTCTTTCGGATAAACATATTGCAACGGTCTAAAGTGCTAATTCAATAGATGACTCTGCCATAGATCAGAGATTAAGAGGAATTGTAATACGATTGAACGGCAACCCTGTTCTGTCGTATATGGAAGCTTTAGAATTTTGAACCTAAACTGACCTATATATCATGTTATAGTCTCTATGCAACTCAGTAATGATGTGATTTGCCTTTGATATTGTTTAGCGCCTACCTAGGTACTTTTGGAGGGAATTCCACGTGAAATTAGTGGCGCGACGGGATCGCTCACTAGTCGCGACCGCGAGTCTCCACAGCGCGACGACACTCCATCTCGCAATAATTTTTCAAAAATTCTCGAACTGACGATCACGATCTACTTTCTCGGGTCCGTTAGAAGTTCCTGCGTAACACTACATCTGGATCTATGAGCCCGGACAGGCTTTGCGGACAGATTGTTGGCATATGATATCGAAATGCCCTTGTATGCGACAGGCCACGAAAATTTAGAATATATATAATATATATCCTCTCTTCAAATGGAATCTAGCTAAGTCTTCGTTCTTGCATAGTAAGTATCTTCTTGTTTTCCATGTCTACAGAATGTCCGTCATGCTGATCCTACAACTAGCTTACTTTTCTGCGCAATTTGGGTTGCAAATGTCTCCATTGGCACTGCCGCCAGAATATCCAACAGTGGCATATTCGCCTTCATTTCTCGGGTGATCCAGTTCCTCACTTCCATAGCTACAAGCGAGTCGACGCCGTAGGAGTACATAGGGCGGCTTGAATCGACCTCGGACGGCGGAATTCGCAAGATCTCAGCTATCTTCGTAGATAAGGCGCTTGTAATGATATTACTTGCTGCGGCATGATCTTTGCTGTTGCCAGCTTCAGAAAGCCTCGACGCGACCGAGGCCCCAACAGCACTTTCCCCATTTCCACCAGCGGAAGATGAGTTGCTCGCGACAGTCAGTGGTCCGAACCGGGCGTCTGTGAACCATGGTGGGGAAGGGAGCCCATGGGTGGCCATGATGTCTGCAGTTCCAAGACCTATACACAGGTGCGCTGGGCAACTCTCATCACCACCTCGTGTCTGTTGCTGTCTATTAATCAAGCTCTTCATCAGAGCGTGAAAAGCAGATACGCGAATGCCTAGTACCTCTTCCCAAAGCTTGAAAGTATGGTCACCCATCTCCGCGAGGATGCCGACATCAAGCATGATTCCCAGATTGATCGATACAGCTTTGAGCCCTTGGGCATTTCGATAGCGCGCAAGTGCGTCTTGGTACGTATTGCCAGCGCCGTATTGGGCCTGACCAGGGCTGCCAGCAAGGCCTGAAAAGGAGGAGCAAAAGATCATAAAATCGAGAGGCCATTTGTGGTCAAAATATTGATGCAAATTCCACGTCCCTTGGACTTTAGGCTGCAATGGTGTTGTCCACTCCCTATACGACATGTTTTCGATCAACGCATCGCACAGAACCATTGCCATTTGTATAACCCCTTTGACGGGCGGGAGCTGCTGCGAGCACTGTTCCATAGCGTCGAGGAAAGAAACTTTATCAGCGACGTCACCACGGAACACCTTGACTTTTGCCCCTTTTCCTGTCAGCTCGTCAACGATAGCTTTTGCTTCTGGCTTGGTATCTCCTGATCTCGAGATGAATGCAATATGAAGAGCTCCAGACGCGACAAGTTGCCTGGCCAGACTCCGGCCAAGACCCCCCAAACCGCCTATGAAAAGATATGTTGCATTGGGATCGAGCTTAAGCGAATCCTTAGCCTTGCACAGCACGGGGGCTTTGGCTTTGTCTTGTTCGCTGAAAGACAGGACAATTTTACCACGATGCTTTCCTTGCTGCATAATGCGGAAGGCCTTCTCTGCTTGGCCAACCGGGTACACGGTCAGAGGATGTGGCACATAGAGAGCCTTTTCGTGTAAGAGCTCGAAAACCTCATTGAGTGCCTCGCCTAAAGCAGTTGGGTCTTCTTCGATCAATGTTGGTATGTCGAAGGAAGTGAAAGTAGCGCTTTTGCTGAAAGGTCGCATATCGAGACGCATATTGTCCGTGATATCGCGCGTACCAATTTCAATAAAAGTGCCAAAGGTAGCAAGACAGTTCCATGATACGCGAAGGAGTTCGCCAGAGAGGGAGTTCAGCACACAATCAACACCCCGTCCATCTGTCACGCGCTGGACCCCCTTGGCAAAACTGCTATCCCGCGAGTTGAAAATGTGCTCATCAGGAATGCCGTACTGCTCCATCATGAATTGGCGTTTGTCCTCTGTGCCAACGGTGACGTAGATGACTAGATCAAGATGCTTTGCTAGCTGTATTGCTGCCTGCCCCACTCCTACGCAAAAGTCAGCTACATTTCTTTGGAAGAACTAAAACTGTGGGAGAGGGGCAAGGAAAGAGTCTTGAATACCTCCTGCTGCCGCGTGTAGTAAAACAGACTGGCCTCGCCGCAACCTTGCCAACTTTACTAGTATGAAGTATGCCGTTGCATATACAGTAGGTGCGGCAGCTCCTTCTTCGAACGACATCGACTCTGGTATTTTGGCAGTAACACGGGAGTCGCATCGTGTCTTTGTAGCATGAGTTCCACCCATTGACAGGGCGCTCACGCGATCGCCAATCTTGAAAGATTTTGCCGCGCGGGTGCCAACCTGGAGGACAATACCACTAGCTTCTACACCTAGACCTGTTGCAGGAACTAGTCCCATGGAAGCCATGATATCCCGGAAATTTATGCCTGTAGCTTTGACTTGCAGTTCCAACTCGTCCTCAGCTAGTTCAGTGACCAATTTGTCCTCACGCGCAAAATGAAGACTATCCAAGAGCCCAATCTTACCGATGGCGAGTCGAAAGGAAGCATCATCATCATTAAGGCTTATAATCTGAACAGAATCGTCGAGGTGGTTGCGAATGCGGCTGTTCTCTCCTAGATTTTGATACATGCGAGGCACCTTCAGGAGCCCCTTGGTCTCTCGGAACTCGTTGTCTGCTGTTACATTTGACAACTGTAGTATGCGTAATGCAAGTGAAGCACCATGTTGTATGCCTTCACTGCTGAGATGCAAGACCTGGAACCTGGCGCTTGCCACCTCGACATTGACACACCGTGAGAGACCGTCGACCATTCCAAATGCTGGATTGTCTCCAGAGGTAATCCAGAGGAGCCTCTCACAATTTACCATCAATCTTTGAATGCTCCAGAAGTCAGGCTCGGAGAGATTCTCTAACATTGGCCTTTTTAGCTCTAGCAAAGAGATGCATAATTTGTGGTTGACAGCATCGTTTGCAAGATATCCTGTCTTTCCCATGACACGATAACCCTGGTCCTTGAGAGTCTCTTTCAGCGTCTTCGAAAATAAGCGCTCCTCAGCTGAGGAGTCAATTCGCTCGAGAATAAAGACTTCCTCCTGCGACGTTCCATTCGTAAGCGTCTTTGTCGGTTTCGTATCACTGCTAACAGTGTTCCGATAAAGAGCGTGAAAATCGGCGCCTGTTGGCACACTGGAAATGAGTTGAAAGCCATTTGATCTCAATGTGGCTGAAGCAGCCTCTTCAATACTGCTCATGGCAGCTATGACAACAACAGCACCAGGCTTAGCCATACGGATTAGGCGTCGAACGGTTTCGTCGATGCCATCTCCGAAGGCATTGCTGACATGGTGAGGAACGACGAAAAGATCTGCACATGCAACGTCTTCGGACTGAGAATCATCTAAGCTACCCAGTGAAAACGACTGTCCCATTGGAAAGTCGTTGGAATATGTTGGAGTGCCATTCTCGTTGCCACTTCCAACAATCGCATACCGGACTTGCGTGGGAAGGATGAGGTCTCCCGCCAACCTCGACATCACCGAATTGGACAGCTCTTCGGCTGTTTGAGCCAGTTCGATGACCTTGACTCCTGGACGCTGATGGATAGCCATCTGGACAAGCTGCATATCGTCAATATCTTCAACTCGCATTTGCCTCTCGTCTTTCCACAAGGCAATGAACTTACTTTGACAAGCTTGTCATCGACGGTAGTAGAATCTTTGCTCAACAGAGCTCGACTGATCTCGGCCGGTTCCATTAGATCTAAGGAGTAGTCCCAATGAACCTCAGAGGTGATCTCAGCGGGGTCGACTTCGGTGCTGCCTTCTACGTCTGAGCTTCCTACATCATCCATTTCCAAAGCCGACAATCGGAAATCTGCGACCGACAAGAAAACTTTGGTCAGATCTTTGTCGAACAGGTTTATACTTGCTGAGAGCTCGTTGAAGCCATGTTGGTGTGAGTTGCAAAGCCCAGGCATTCTATATCCAACCTCGGCCGCAATATCGACAGAGATATCGAGCTCGCCAATATATGTTGGTACCATTGGCTTGCCGAAACCGAAATCCCCATTCTCATCGCAGGTGCTCCCCAGACAGCCCTGCCATGCTGCATCAAGAGCCGCCGCGTGAATCATGAACGGCTGATTTAGCTTGCCTCTGCTAAATGTCTCTCCGATATCAACAACCTTGACTTTATAACAGGTCTTCCCATTCCCAGGGTGACAGTCTTCGACTCCTTGGAATACCTCGCCATAGGGCATAAATGACTTGGCAAAGCGTTCGTAGAAGAGGTCCTTCGTACACACTCTTGGACACTCGAGTAGAGTCCGTCGATAATCAGCGATCGAGGCGATCCCATATTTGGCGTCTTCCTGTGCCATGTTCATGCTTCTACTCTCCTCACATACGGCACTTATCAATCCACGGCAATTTTCTCGCAGCTGGCCTGACGGCCCAGCACATGATGAAACAGTGAACTCCCACCAAGAGTTGTTTGTCGAACCACTAGTCGTGAGAAGGTGCGGTCGCATATGGACTATTATCTCAGTTGCCATATCCTCGGGAAGAGACATAGCAGCCGTGAAAGAAATGTCCCGTAACTTGAAGGCGAGAGGGGTCTTACCCGCTTCTACGATTTGCTGGACTGCTTCCAACGCGATACTGACCATACCAGCAGCTGGGAACAAGACTGTCGTACCAACCGTATGGCCACGCAACCACGGTTCATCTTCGAGGTTGACGAGACTACGCCAGACTCGCTCTCTTTCGTCCATCGATGGTAGCATCGCGCCAAGTAAACTTCGGGTTGAAGTATTTTGAGCATATTGCTCTCGTTGAATACGACCATCTGCTCGAAACTGCTCTGAGTGGTTCCAAACATATGAGGGAAGGTCGGTTAGGAGTCGACAATTAGAGTCATCATTTACTCTAGACACATCAATGGGCACTCCTTGATGAAATAGCTCGGCAGCAAGGCCGAGGCTGGTATCTAGAGCGCTTTGCCCACGAACAAGCATTGACGTATATGTAACGTTTTTGATCCCATGGCTGGACAGTATCTGCTCAACAGGACCACCTAAGGCACTGTGAGGACCGAGCTCGATCAAAATGTCCACAGTGTTTTCTCCATTAGCCTCGTCAGGCGATACCAATTCTTTTACTCCATCGGTAAATAGTACAGGATTGATCAAGTTTTGAACCCAGTAATATGGTCCTAGCTGTTCAGGCTCAACCTCGTAACCGAGTACGCTGGAGACCATAGTAACAGGACGTTCTTGAACCTCATCTTGAACCTCCATATCGGCGATGGCAGCGTAGTACCCTCCGGAACAAAGGTGCATCTGAGGAGAATGGTATGCAACTCCGACCTTGAGCAGACGAGCAAAGACACCTCGTTCATCGAGGACGATTCGAAGTCTTTCTAGTACAGCTCCATCGCCCGAAAGTGTGACATTAGAAGGAGAGTTCACACATGCCACTGTTGCTGAGACCCCTGTCTCCTTCATCAGTCTCAGCGCCTCGTCTCGAGAACAGCCGACGGCCATCATGGCCCCATTCTGTCCATTTTTCATGAGGCCAGCCGAAGTTGTTCCCCTGAAATACGCGGCTACTATAGCATCATGGTGGGACAGAGCACCCATAGCATAGGCAGCTCCAATCTCGCCGCTGGAATGTCCCACCACCTTGGACGGTGTAACTCCCCACGACCGGAGTTCGTCGACTAGAGCTATCTGCAACACGGAGCATATGGGCTGGCTGATCTCAGGAATTCCTAGCCGGGACTCTTTCGACCCTTTAGAAAGCTCAATGATCGGGTCCCAAACACAACCTAAATCTGCTAGGAACTGCGTAGATCTTGCGACAGAATCACCGAAAACACGCCGTCCTAACATCTCAACGCCCATACGCGCCCACTGCGCACCTTGGCCGGTAAACACATAGCCAATGCGCGGCGCAGCTTTTGGTGCTCGTTTTGCATTTTCTCCAATGGATGTTGTTGCGAGTTGCTCACGTAACTCGGCCGCGTTCTCGGCTAAGCAAGTCGTTCTCCAAGCAAGACCTGATCGAGACTTTCCAAGCGTGTGTGCGAGATTTGCTAAGTATGCGGGACTTGATTCCAGGTGTTCGGCGAGTGACTTGCCAATGCGCTGAAATCCAGCTTTGTCGTGGCTACTGAAAGCGAAGAGTCGCTTGCTATCGTTGATGGGTGAGGCAAGGACCCCGCCATTGGCCGAAGGGTTGAACGCCTCCATAACTACGTGAGCGTTCGTGCCACCCATACCGAAACCACTAATACTACAAATCAATATCAAAGTCAGCGGTTTACTTGAGTGTTTTCAAGTGTAACTACTTGCCTCATCCGTTTGGTTTGGGTAGCCGGCCAAGGAGTCAGTTTGGTAGGCACCACCATGTTCCACTCGTCCAGCGGAATGGCGGGATTTGGTGTGGAGAAATTGATGTTGGGCGGAATGAGACCACGTTCTAAGGCTAAGACTCCTTTGATAATGCTGGCGATACCCGCAGCCGCTTCAAGATGGCCGATGTTGGGCTTCACACTACCCAGGTACAGCTTTTTACGCGAGGACGTTTTGCACTGACCAATAGTGCTGTATATTGCGTTTGTTTCTATTGGATCTCCGACTTTCGTACCAGTACCATGTGCCTCTACATATTGAGTCGAAGCATAGTCTAATCCAGCAGACTCGTATACATACTTGATGAGTGCCGCCTGGGCGTCTAATGAGGGCATTGTCACACCTGGTGTCCAGCCATCTGAATTAACACCAGATCCACGTATGATCGAACGAATAGTATCGCCATCTCGAATAGCATCGTCCAGCCGCTTCAATATCACAACACCGCATCCCTCTCCACGACCATATCCGTTTGCGTCCGCATCAAACGACCTAGAGTGGCCGGCTGGATTTAGGAATCCAAGGTTGTTGAGGTGCATAGTACCGTCTGTCAGAGTGATCAGACCAACACCACCGGCGATGGCCATCTCGGATTCTCCAGACCGTAAGCTCTGACATGCTATGTGAGTTGCAACAAGACTTGATGAACAAGCCGTTTGGACAGTTGCGCTAGGGCCGTGAATATCTAAGAAGTGAGATATTCGGTTGGAAATCATCTCGTCACTCATCCCTAGGATGTGGTACTTTGGAAAGTTTCCAAAGTCACGAGCGACAGCATCTCGATAGTCGCTCATTGAGGATCCCATGAAGCAGGCAGTCTGAGTACCTGCTATTTTTTGAAGTGGCATGCCCGCGTTTTCAAAGGCTTCGTAGGCCACTTCCATGGCCATTCGCTGTCTTGGATCCAGTGCCATGGCTTCGGCTGCTGTAATATTGAAGAAAGCTGCATCAAACACATAAGGGTCTTGCTTCAGAAAGTAACCCCCTTTAGTAGGTATTGTATTTTGGCGTTTGCCGTTGCCCATTGGATGATAAAATGCGTCCGCATTGTATCTGTCTGTTGTCGGTGAAAAGCTATTTCGCCCGTTCTTCAATAATTCCCAGAATTTCGATGGGCTCGAAGCATCACCTGGAAAACGACATGATAGGCCTACAACAGCGATGGCTCTGCTAGACTCTTTCTCGTTTGTGGGAGGCATTTCGAAAGATTGGTAAGAAGTAAGACAAAGTGCTAAGCTTAACAACAAATAGCACTGACATCACAATGATTGTGCTTTTCTCCAGCTACATCTGATTATATGGGCTCCTCTTTATCTAAGTTAACTTGTCATGTCTGCTGGTATGATTCTTCGCCAATCCCTGCCACTTCCCAAGGCGTCATCGGGGCGATGTTTCCGCTATCGAGAACCCTTCCACTTTCCATTATTTTGTCTATCAAGCCAGTGAGATTGGGTAGAAAACGAGGTGGTGAATTCCGCTCTTCACATCCGTTTTAGGAACTTATGAAGGACTATAATCCCAGACAGGCCCTCCTTCTCATAGTCGGCCGAGCATGATAGTCCTTGCTTCCATTATTAGCAAAGTTGGGATAACATTTTCCACTTTTTGACTCAGAAAAGTGATAAAAACTTGTAAGGGACACTATAATGACGACGTTTCAGATTCTTCACTCCATGTCATATTTTACAATTGCAAGCCTGCTACGTCAGAGATCACCGGCAATAATGGCTAATTCCTGGTTACTCACTATCGAACTAACGATTGAACCTTCCATCTCACAGCATATGCAACTACGGCGTTCGCAGGATGCATGGCTCCAAACGTGGACAGAAGTTTGTCAATAATGCTAGATCAATCAACGGAGTCTGAATCCCGACTACGTGCAGTTAAGGAGGTAACTGTGATGTAGTTTTCCTTGCTCGTATGAACAACATGAGCAAAACAAAAGCATGGCATACGTACCTCATTATGCAGGTAAAAACTAGAATGGAAGGCAGATACAGGTCTTCGATCATTGTAGGATGCGCTAACTTTCGGATATCAGTATCAGTCAGAAAGATCAGTGCTTAGTGTTTCGGACCCGATCGTTGCTCAAGTGAAAAGCAGTACGCTCCCCTATCTTTGAGAAGTCAACAAGCCAATAGAAGTTCAATACTCACACTAATGGTGAACGCAGTCTGCCTCGAGTCGGCACAATTCGCCGCTAAGCAAGGCCTTTCGGCGGAAGAAAAGTTAAGTGAATTTCTTACACCGCAAAATACTACTTCCAGCGCTTAGTTGGCCTACACAACGCAATTTCAATTTTCAAGAGAGAAGTCTGAACTCTTATAGTACTGCAGTTTGACTTTTGTAGAATCTGTACACCAGCTTTTTCCTGTAGTTGCAACGCTTCTCTGTCGTGGAAGAACGAATGTCGTGGTACTCAATCTGAGCTAAACGTTTCCTCCGCCGTAGCTGCGTCAACAGCCGTACACCACCCTTGAATTCTCCAGCGGCCGCCCCCGGCAACCTTACGCATCGTGCCACCCGGCGGTACTTGCCTCGCGTGGTCGGATGTGCTACAAGCTTTTCTTGGCGAATCCCAGTTGCAGATCGTGCCCGAAGCCGTGCCTCATACTTGATCCTTATTCTTGGCATCAGAACGTGGGGTTTCGGTACACTCCCCTGAGGACAAGCCTCGGATTCTTGCATTAGATGCAGTTCGTATGCCACGATGCAGGGCATTATTGTGACCACTAGAAGTTAAGGATCTACTTCAAAGTCAACAAATCAGAAAGGTAATTTAGTGCTCCGATCAGTGACTTGTATGCACCTGAAATTGGTATATACTTCCGAAGGCATGCTTGAAAACGTGAGTTCTCGTTAGATAAGAATGGTTGCATATGGTGGAATGTATAGAGGACAGTAAGAGACCTTACCGAACGTTTATTCAATCGAATTATACAAGTTAACGTATTCCTTCAACTCTTATGTCATAACATAGTTGGATATGCTACAGTATGCCAGAGACGATGGGAAGATAGATATTTAGCGCCCCATCTCTTACTCCAACACAAAATCGATTCAGATACTTGATGAGATATCACTGCACCCAGAAGTGCTTGTCCTAGAACCTTGCTAAACCGTACTCGACCACAAGCATTAAGCTGGTCTGCATAAATACACGAGAAGATGAGACAAGAACGGTATGTTGAGCAGCGTAGCTCTAATGAGCAGCAAGCTCCAGCAATCTTCTCCTTGTACCCGTAAATATGTTTTTTATGTATAAGTTCGCGCATTGCTTTGAAACTGCAATATCCCCTGCCAGTCATGTAATTTTCCTTGTGAACATCTTAAATAAATTAAGAATTTTTGCCTCTCGATATAGTAGACAAATACATCAATTACCCGAGATCGTGAAGTGTCAAGATAAGGCCCACGACTAATCGAGTGGGGGTTACGTAGGTATGGGTTTGGCTTTTACTTTCCAGCTTACTCAAGGTGGACAACAGATGTTTGCCCCACGGGATCTCCCTACCTGCAAGACTGGCAGTTTAGCGAGGCATTAGTGGGAATCTGCCGTCGGTGATCTCGGTGAGAAATACATAGATCGGCTGGGGCCTGCGAGGCTCTCTCGCTTAGAGACAATGGGATTTCGTTAACCCAATCGACACCCTTACGATAACTTGCATATATCTTAATTCTTACTACCCATGGTTACTAAAAGCCTCATACCGCCTTTACTCACGGCTTGTGTATTCAAAACTTGTTATCAGGTCGTACAGCGAATCTGAAACCAGGTAATAGTTCCTCCTTCGTACGCACAAGACATGCTTGTCGGTTGGATTCTGGTCCATCTCTTTGTTCCAGATTGACTCAACGAGAAGGCTTCGATCGTATACCAGACCAAACAGTGGTGTCAAACCATGGCGTTATGTATGAATTAATAGCTTAGTAACCGCTTAAAAGCTACGATTTAGCATGTACAAAATCTCAAGAAACCCGATCTTGATATCAATAATCCGATAGAGAGAAAATTAACTAACACTAGCAGGATTCTAGATACAAACAACCGGCAGAATCAGAAATGTCCCTCTATTAGAAGTTTGAGGTATGATGAGGATAGCCAGTGCTTACCGGGGTGACGTCCAGATACTTTTAGTGATACACAACCAACATGAAAGACACTCGTAGTTATCAGTAAGGTTGCCAAATTGCTAGACAAGCATGCTAGGATGGACAGAAGATGGATTCAAGATCCACATACGGCCAGGGAAATAGAGCATCGGGTCCGACGTAATGTCTGACAGCATCTATGCACGTCTGACACTGTAGAGAATCAGATAGGCTCCGAAGCGAACAGAATCTCCCTACGCTGAAGAAGTGAATTTGTTCGGTCCAAAGCGGCCGATCACAGACAAAATCATCGGTATTTGTTGTGCTTCGAGGCGAGTTATCTTCCTATCAATGCAGAGTGGAAAGATAGGAACGTCAGAAGCACAAAATAGCAACACGGGTCAATTATAAAGCAAGTGAATTAGGAAGGAGAGTAGTAAGACGGGATTCTATCTACCACCGATTCGTATGATGGTGCACCGTTGATGTCATGCAGAAGCAGGGCGTAGTTGACACGGCTCGGTACTAACTATCCGTGTTACTCGTGGCTGCGTCATATTGAAACATGATCTTGGCAAGGGCAAAGGATTTCTGCTGGGCTGGTAAGTCTTGGTAAAGTGTCTGCAAGATATATCTGTTTGGTATATGATAGTCAGTATTGTTCAGAATGACGTTTCCAACGTCTCCGTGGCCTATTTAATATACATACCTTCAATTTTCTCATATGTCTTCTCATAACAACTTTCACCATCAAACACAAAATGTCACCTACAGAAACAACGATTTTCCTCTTTGGTGATGCCACAGACTCATGGGTCGATGGTCTTGACCAGCTCTATAAACAAGCTAGTTCAGCACCTTGGCTGAAATCTTTTTTGAACAGATTGGCCGATGTTGTCAACGCGGAGATCAAGACTAGCACAATAGACACCGCGTTGAGAGACAGCCTGGGCCGATTCTCGAGCCTACAAGAATTGGGCGAGAGATATCTCTACAGCAAAGACACGCTGGGCGTGGTCCAAGCTATACTCCTTCACACCGTCAGGGCAGGTACACTACTTCAATGGGTAAAGCGAGAGCCTAATTTGATTGGGCCGAATGCTCGTACTGAATGGCTTGGGTTTTCAGGCGGCTTGCTAAGTCTTTCAGCTCTCACAATTGCGGACTCTTTCGAAGAATTGCATGATACACTGCTGGAGAGCGCAAGATTAGTCTTCAGAGTCGCTAAACTTGCATCGGTGAGATCCAGAGCTGTGGAAGACCAACCAGGGACATGGGGCTGGGCGGTGCTGGGCATCACACCAGATGAACTCCGCAAAGCGCTAGAAGAGTTCCAGCAGAATGCTGGAATTCCATCGAACAAAAGAGCCAGACTAGGCGTGGTAGGCAACGGGTGGAGCACCGTCATTGGCCCTCCGTCTGTATTGCAACTCGTCCTCAATCAATGCCCCTCACTGAAAGGACTTCCAAAAAACGCGTTGGAAATCAAGGCTCTCCAACATACCCTTGATACTTTGACCAGCGCGGAAATGGATTATATGATTGGAAACAATTTGGAACTCTTGGAAAGGCCGATCAGCTGTCCGATTCATAGTGAGTGGAGCCCGTGTTATGCTTGTTCCTATGCAACCTCTCCCACAGTGCTGATGACTTGGTCCAGATCTTTGGGGCATGGATGACACTTTGACTGCCTATGCCAACTACAGGGAGCTTCTTAATTCTGTCTGCTCGCAAGTCTTGGCTCGTCCTTTGGACATTCCGCAGGTTGTGAGCAAGCTCGACTCTAAGGTTGATGAGTCTAGTGCTGTCAGAATCATTCAAGTAGGAACTAGCAGTCATGCACCTTACTTGGCCAAAACGTTGAAGGCAACGAAAAGGGAGGTCACCATCAAAGATCAATATGCCCTTCTCGGAACCGATAATTCTTCAGATATGATGTCTGGACGGATTGCTATCGTGGGAATGGCTGGAAAAGGACCCGGCAGCGATAATGTCGATGAGTTTTGGAATGTCATCATGTCAAAACAGGATCTGTGCTCGGAAGTTCCCAAAGAGCGTTTTGACATCGACGAGTTTTACTGCGCAGCACATGAACGCGGCGACCAAAAATGCAAAATGTCGACGAGATACGGCTGCTTCATGGACAATCCGGGCCATTTTGATTCTCGTTTCTTTCATATTTCGCCCAGAGAGGCACTGCTGATGGACCCAAACCACCGCCAATTTTTGACAAGCAGCTATGAGGCGCTTGAGAATGCTGGTTATGGAGATGGACCATCCCGGACAACCGATCCCACGCGGATCGCGGCATTCTTTGCACAAGCTACAGATGACTGGCACAAACAGACCCATCCAAGTCTAGGATGCGACTCATATACTTTGCAGGGTATTCAACGCGCATTCGGTCCAGGACGACTTGCCTGGCAATTCAAATGGGAAGGACCAACATACGCTCTCGATGCAGCGTGTGCCGGTACCACCGCTGGAATTCATCTGGCGGCCATGAGCTTGCTATCGAAGGATATTGATATGGCTGTTGCTGGTGCAGCTAATGTACTGAGTTGGCCGCATTCGTTCACCTGTCTCAGCGACTCTGGGATTCTCTCTGACACTGGCAACTGCAAGCCATTCCGCGACGATGCTGACGGCTACTGTCGTGCTGATTTCGTCGGCGCTGTCGTGCTGAAAAGACTTGAAGACGCAGTCGCTCATAACGACAATATTTTGGCCGTTGTAGCTGGTTCGGGGCGCAACCATTCTGGAAATTCCACATCAATTACTACATCAGATGCAGGTGCACAGGAAAGACTCTTTCGCAAAGTCATGCGAAATGCTCAGGTTTCTCCTGATGACATCTCATACGTTGAGATGCACGGCACAGGAACTCAGACTGGTGATCCTGCAGAGGTTGGTGCTGTGGCGAACACTTTCAAGCATCGGCGCCGAGCTAACGGGTATGTCGACTTTCCCTTTCTCCTTTCTCCTTTCGCTTAAGGCTTTCTCTCTTATTCATTTGTAATCACCATGTCTTCTCGCGATGGTCTTCCCCACTGCATGCATCACTTATCCCATCGTGCGTATTATCTCCGGATGTGCTGACACGTCAACAGGCCTTTGCCCGTAGGAGGTGTCAAGGGAAACGTTGGCCATGGCGAAGCAGCTGCTGGCATGGCAGAGCTACTCAAGTGTATTATGATGTTCAACAAGGACGTGATTCCGCCACAAGCAGGCATGCCTCATGCGCTCAATCCAAAATTCCCACCTCTTTCAGAGATCAACATCGAAATTCCGTCAGAGCCCAAGGCGTATCCGAAGAACACAGACTCGAACGAGCCCAGACGGATTCTTCTCAACAATTTCGACGCCGCAGGTGGCAATGCCTGTCTGGTGTTAGAAGACTATATCTCCGGAAACAAGCAAAGTACTGGAGACCCCCGACCTAGCCATATTGTTGTGACTTCGGCAAGAACCCGAGCCTCCCATCCTGCCAACAAACACAACTTGGTCGAGTGGCTTCGGGCCAATCCGTCTGCCAGAATCGAAGACGTTGCCTACACTACTACAGCAAGGCGCATGCACCACCCCATAAGATCCGCTTGTGTTGCAAACTCCATTCCAGATCTCATCAATAAGCTCGAGGCATCAGACACGACCACATCCTCGTCTGCTAGCCCGCCTATTGCTTTTGTCTTCACCGGACAAGGTTCACACTACCCAGGTATGGGGGCTGAGTTATACCAAACAAGTCCTGTTTTCCATGAGACGGTTGACCTGTGCGCAGCAATCTGCGACGATAACCAGTTTCCCCCATTCCTGAGTATTATTACGGATGATGGTATTGATATGTCAACAAAGGATGCTGTGCAGATACAGCTCGCAGTTCTCACCTTGGAAATCGGCCTCACCGCTTTCTGGAGATCAGCTGGTTTCACTCCTGCTATGGTGATAGGCCATAGCCTTGGGGAATATGCTGCCCTACATGCTGCCGGCGTTCTGTCTCTTACAGATACTCTGTATCTTGTCGGCAAGCGTGGCCTTATGCTTCTAGAGAGATGTGAATCCGGGTCCTTTGGTATGCTTGCAGTATCCGCTTCAGCATCGACTGTGCGAGATCACCTTAAGAGACTTCCGTCATCTTCCTGTAGCGTGGCATGTATCAACAGCACTGGTGCTACTGTCGTCAGCGGAACTTCCGAGGATCTTGCTCAATTTCAAGCAGACGTGACTGCAGAAGATGCAAAGGTTCGCGCAACAGAATTGTCTGTACCATTTGCGTTCCACTCATTCCAAATGGATCCAATACTACAGGATTATGCCTCTCTCGCGGGAGGCGTCACTTATTCGGCGCCCAGGATCCCCGTAGCATCCACGCTACTTGGATCCATCGTCGAAAAACCTGGCATCTTCAATCAAGACTACTTAGCTCAGCAAACGCGTCACACTGTCGACTTTGTTGGCGGTCTCAACGCCGTGAAGTCTAAGCTGAACGACCCGATCTGGCTTGAGATAGGACCGGGACCAGTTTGCACCTCTTTTGTGCGTAACACTCTTTCTACGCCTCCGACCAAAATCATACACTCTATCGAATCAAAGAGCCGTAATTGGACGTCCATTTCCAAAGGTGTCTCGGTGGCTTATATGAACGGCCTTGACATCGACTGGCTTGCATTCCACAGACCCTACGAAAACAATCTTGACTTATTGACGCTCCCGGCCTACGCATGGGATATGAAGGATTACTGGGTCACATGGACCGAGAATGATATCAAAACAGTGTCTGACAAGTCTCAGACACTGCCGCCCGAGCCGTATATCGGTACCTGTGCACAATATTTGGTGGAGAAGTCGTCCTCCCCAAACATTAAAGTTACCTTGCGAGCTGTCATCTCCGATCCAGGCTTTCTAGCACTCATCGATGGCCATAAAATGCAACAAGTCGGGCTTGCTTCTGGCAGTGTCTTCTGCGACGCAGCTTTGACAACAGCCAAGTACGCCCTCGAATATAGTGGAAGGAAACCAATGGCAGCAAGCAACCTTAGCCTTCACAATCCCGAGCTCCTCGCCCCTCTTACAAGAGACCTCGTCGGCATTGATGGAGAGCTGTTCACAACAGCTGTCATGGAGACTTCATCAACCGACACTATTCTAGTGACATTCAAAGCTGTATCCACTAGTGCATCACATGATCTTGGTTCGATTAAGGTGAAAGTTGGTAATACTGAGAAAACTCAGGGCGAATGGGATCGTGTGTCATACTTCGTCAAGGCCAAGATGGATGAGAGAATCAAGCAGTCAAAAGAGGGATCAGGCCACAGAATGCATCCTGAAGTCTTATATGCGCTTTTCGCTAAGGCGGTCGAATTCGACCATTCTTTCAAATGCATCCAAGAGGGGTACATCGCTAGTGATTTCGAGGAAGCTGCAGCAGAAGTCATACTCAAAGATGATCCTGTCAGCAGTCAGTTTACATTCTCGCCGTACTGGAGTGAAGCACTCGCGCATTTGGCCGGCTTCATGGTAAACGGCAACCCGAATCGATCACCAGATAAAACCTTCATTGTGATGGGGTTCGGAAGCGTCGAGCAGACGATCAGCTTTGAATCTGGAAAGAGTTATATGGTCTATACTCGTATCTCAAGGTGGGAAAAGAACATTGCGTACTGTGACGCATTTGCTTTTGATCCGGAAACCTCCAAAATGGTCATGCATTGTGTCGACCTTCGGTATATGGAGCTTCCCAAGGCCACTTGGCGGCATCTCCTCGAGGGTGGGCATAGTGCTCCTCAAGCGCGCGACCAGAAAGCGCCCTTGAAAGAGACGAGCGATAGATCTACAAAAAAGGAGCAAATTGATGTGAAACCAGTACCCGCGGAACAAGCGAAAGACGTTCAGCAGAAAGAAGAGTTGGGTTCCGTTGATGATGGAGTCTTCGATCTCATCCTTGCGAGCATATCCAAAGCTACAGGTAGCGACCCATCAGATTTCGGGGATGACACTTTGGTAGCTGATCTTGGGGTCGATTCTATTATGGCTATTGAGATAGTTGCAACCGTGAAGACCAAAGCAGGGGTTGAGCTACCAGCCTCGTTCGTCTCTGATTATCCATCTATTGGAGATCTCCGTCTCGAATTTGCAACAGCTCCGACGTCTAGTGTCGAGACAACAACAGCTCCAGACAGTCCTGCGGATGTATCGAGCGCAGAATCCGTTTCTCCTATGGGATCGAGTATCGTAGATATATCGACCCCAGATGAGGACGAGCCTGTTGAAATTGAAAAGCCTCTTGATATTGACACATCACCGCAACCCTCGGTCAGGATCACACTGCTGAAGGGTCGTCCAGGTCCCGGTAAAACTCCTCTTTACATGATGGCAGACGGAACAGGCTCCATTGCGACCTACATCCACCTGCCAAATTTCAAGTCCAAGATGCCAATCTATGGTGTCGATTCGCCATTCCTCCGCTGCCCCTCCAGGCTCACCACAGAGGTTGGTATCGAGGGAGTAGCCAAGCTCATCGTGGAAGCGCTCATAAAAAACCAACCTACAGGGTCATTCTACATTTCAGGCTTTTCCGCGGGGAGCATTGTCGCGTATGAGGTTGCTCGACAATTACCACTCGCAGGTCGTAAGGTTGATGGTCTTCTGGTCATCGACTTATGTTGTCCACGACCTGCTTCAAACACGATGCTGACAGAAAAAGAGGCCAACCGAGAAACTGACGTAGGCATCACCATCTTTGGAGCTGCTGCTGCTGTAGATGGCTTGTGGACTTCAACAGGTCTCACCCAGCAACATTTGCGGGCATATCTCTTGGCCATGAGGTTGTATCATCCGCCTGCCATGACCCCCGAGGGGCGTCCTGGCCGAGCAGCCGTGATCTGGGCCGAGAAGGGAATGGTCAATCGGGTTGCCGATGATCCCAAGTCGATGAAACTTCTAGCGGATTCGGGTATTCCCATCAAAGCATATCCTGGTTACATGGAGGATCCTAAATTGGGGCCTTTTGCGTGTTTTATTCCAGACAAGACAAAGGCAGATCTAGGCCCAAATGGTTGGGACAGATATGTTGGAGATATGTTGACGCTGTCGATGGACGCCGATCATCTTGATATGCCCATGCCAGCGCACGTACACCTCCTTCATGAGCAAATGGAGAAGGTCTGGGAGCACTTTGGCGCTGCGACTTAAGTTCAAAGTATACTAGAAAAGTTGTAAATGGTAGAATGAAAAGATATCGCGAATAGTACTACTGTACCATCATGCTCATGAATTTGTTTATCCGTGAGGCCGCCTCTCCAGACGCGACTGTTTGGCTCAGGGCACGAGTATCGTGACAACGCCTTCTTTGTAACTTGGTTTCTTATCAGACCGCTAAACGGTCTCCGCGTGAATATTGGGAATCTGTGACAGGAATATACTTTGCGTTGACGGAACGGGCAGGAAAAGAATGAATGAGCACGGTCGCGGATGTGGAGCACGAAAATCAATGTTGTGTTAGGTAATACTTGAGTACGGAGGACCTGGCGTCACGAAGCAACGCCCGTGCGCCCGGCCTCCGTTCGGAGCAAGGGTTCGGGGCTACCTACATTATACAGTACTCTCTCACTGATATAGAACATACATCCGTTCATCTTTTTCATGTCTATTCAAATGCTTGCCTTCTAATACCGTTTAAACTTTCTACCCATTTCACGCACATACTTACTTAAATATTGTTAAAAAACCATCATTATATCGAAGAGGGGATGTCTTCACAACGAGCTCGCGTAGCTTGCTTCCATGGTGGCGGAGCCAACGCGGCAATTTTTAATTTCCAATGCGAAGCACTTCAGAAAACACTTTCGGACATAGTCGAATTTGTATTTTTTGATGGACCATTTGAGAGTGTAGCTGGGCCTGGTGTATTACCAACATTTGATTCTAAGGAATTTGGACGGTATAGGTCTTGGTTCTCGAAGGACAGTGAGGGTACTATGAGACTAGATGGGAGGGGAGATGATGTGAACAGTAAAAGTGGGATTGAAAGGGTTGTGCGATTGATCGAGGAGGAGGGAGAGGGTGGTGAGTGGGCTGGTTGCATGGGTTTCAGTCAAGGGACAAGGGTGGTCGGTGGTTTGCTATTAGAGCAGATGAGACTGAGAGAGATGGGTGTGCCGGGATTAGGGAATGGTGGCATCCAGTTCAAGTTTGGAGTTCTGTGTAATGGAGGAGCTGAGCCAATGCTAGCTGATATGTCCCATCGTTAGTCATTTTGGCTTGCAGTATAGGATATTCAAAGCTGACTTCGCTGATATAGTGAGCAACTCGGATCTCATTGACATTCCGACTTTGCATTTGCATGGAATGAGAGACAAGAATTTGGAAAATGGAAGAAGACTTCTGAGAACCCATTTTGATTCCAAAACTAGCACGTTGATGGAGATCAACTATCACCACGCGATGCCTTGGAATAGGGAGGATGTGATGAATTTCTCTGAAGCAATTAGAAAGCTATATAACAATGTGCATAGTGGCTAATATTTGCTCATATGTCATTGAATTTTGGGGGGTGGAAGGCACTTACAGGTTACAAGCTGAAGAAGTGGAGAGGGAGTAGGAAGGTGTAACGATAGAAAGGGTTAGACCTAATACAACCACATCCAAACGATTCAAAATCGATGTGGTAAGTCATCATGCATTTTCTCGTGGTACATGCTACGTATCTCGTGATGTTAGGAGTCCAAACAAGCTCAATATATGAGTATATCTGAGCGAGTAAAGATATTGTCCTAGCTAGTCTCAAACAATCGTTGATATTGTGTTTACAAAGAGTTTTAGAATGCGCTGGGAGTAAGGGGCTGATCGACCATAACGGTTATATTAACTTATATATAAGTCTGGCCTGCCGCCCTAGGCTAAAGACATTTCAACAAGGCTGGCGAGTCCTAGCTGGACCGGAAAACTTTCAAAACCTATTGCTCCCACTCACATCTCCAAACAGAGTTCTATCTACACCTTCGATGCCCTCATTACCGGTGCTTCTCATCAGACTGTCAAAGAAAGCCATGTCGACGCCTTGTAAAGCCCAGTCTTCTGTTCCAGCAGCTAATCCTGGGTATTCTCCACTTGGCAGAAAAGCATCGGACGATACTTGGGGTGCGAAACATGGAGCAACGTTATTGGGACCGATTGGGACTGGAAACGCCCCTAGATGTGCCTGGTTGTTCGTACAAGGAACAGATGATACCGAAGTTCCCTCGACACGATCTCCCGGAGTCATGGCGTCGTTAATTACAGCTCCCGATCCAGCGGGCCAAGAAGAACGCATGTTGGCCTTTGGATTGACGAGAATGGAGCTGTTCATTACCTGCGACTGATCCGGCCGACAGTCTGTTGCCATAGTAGCTTGCGATTTGGGGAAGTCCCTGCTCACGCCCTCGCGATTGATCTTGATAGTGCCAAAATAAGGAATATGCACCCTCACGATGGCCTCGTCGACTAGTTCTGGGACGATCGTGTCAGCTCCTGACTCCTGTACGCTGACCCTTCTTGCAAGACGTGGATCGGACGTTCCGACCTCAATAGTCAACAGCCGGCGTAACAAGTCGGCACTCTGCGCACTCAAGGCATCTGAATTGAGGCGATTAACCTTTTCCATATTCTCCTGCACCTGCTCAATCATAGCGCGATCGCTATGATACTGGTGAGCGAGGAGATTATCAGCCTGCGACGGCTGGCTGTTTAGATGGGCTAATAGCAAGGTCATGGCAGCCATAAGGGCAAGGAAGTCGACTGTACGGCAACTACAGGGGACTCCGTTGAAGCTACGCAGTGCAATGAAACGAGAGAGCATTTCCCGTGAGGCATTTACGCAAGTGATTCGAGAATATTCGTGCTTATGCTCGGCGGACAGGGAACGAAGCATATAGGGCAGATGGAGCTGATTGAGCAGGTTATAGTGCAATAGCTGTGCGAATAACCGCCGCGTACTCCAGAACAGAGCTGTTGAGTCTGACGAGTCCATTTCCAGGTTCGGGGAAAGCCACCACTTGCTGGGAAGGCTCCTTGCTGCCTTTTGCAACTCCAAGTCTAGAGCTCGCGTCAGGTCCATATCATGAGAGCTTGGCCCGGACTCGTTTCGCTCTAAGATCCGAGAGGCAATAACACAGTGTATTCTTTCGAGGCGCCCCGTCGGAGTCTCACCTGCAAGTAGGGCCTCCGAGGCCATACTCTTGTCGAGACAGCCCTGAGAAAGACCTAGCAAGAGACAGAGATAGCGGTCCATGAAAACTATACGGAACCACATATGTTGCGGATTGTATTTCGTTCTCGAGTCAAGCACTTTGTACTGTCCCTGATTGTTTGATTGATTGAGACCCATTAGTTGTGCAATACTCATCGCTCTTCGATTTGATACCCAACTGCGTCGGAGATTTCCGATGTTGGTCTGATACATAGACTCAATCATCACGCATTCCATGCCTTCAAGACTGCCTAGAAGCTCGTCGTTCGTTGTGACATGACTGACAGCTAAATCGGCTAGCCGCTCCCTCATGGCTCGTGGCGATTCTGTCAGGCCTCTGATGTCCTTGACAACATCAGGGTGAAGCTGCTGTATGAAGGTGACGAGCAGGAGCATATGCCTCGCTATTAGAACAGGATGCATATCTGGCTCGGGAGTGTCTAGTAAGGTCTCAGGTGTTGCAAGGCCATTTTGGTCGAAGCCGGCAGCGTACGGCGCGGTCATTATCTCGTGAGCAAGGATGGAAGGATGGCGAGGGGCACTACAAATTTTTTCCATGTCTTCCCGCGAGGGAAGTGATTCATACAGGAATTGGGTTAGCCTTTCGTGTTTACCTCGAGGAACCCGTGGGTAGGGGGCCGAATGTACAGCAACATTCTACGAGATCAATTAGTGAAGTCCACCACGAATTCTTTAATACAAACCTCTGGAGAAGCGTGGAACGCAAGGGATCGTGACGACTCGGAAGTAGTTGAGGCGGGTGTGGGAATACCATGAACTGTCCTCGTGTCGTCTTCATTAGGACCCTCGCCGGGGTCCGTAAATGTTCTCGTGCCGGGAGTGTTCAGTTCGAGTACGGATTCTGGCTCCTCAGGAAATTCCTGACTGACACATTTGGAGCCGCGACGCCGACAACCATTGCAAACGGTTGGATTTGTGCGCGAATCGAAAATACACTTCATCTTCCTCCTCTTGCACTCCCAGCAGCTGTGCGTGCCCTTTCGCAGTCTTCTCCGTTTTGCCTCGGAATGGGCGTGATTTGATGGCGCGTGTGGAGAAGACATTTTCCGTGAACACATATGGGCAGGGTTTGCGCGAAGAGAGCAATGTTGGAAGAATGTAAAGAACACCGACAAAGGACGGCGGAAGGTTTGAATACTCTCGCGTACATAGTACATAGGAGAAGCGCGTGGTCTATGGTTTATGACGTCGGGGGCTCCGAACTCCAACAGGCCCCGTGTAGATCATCTGTGAGTGGGGCTTCCGGCGGTCGAAAAATGCTGACAAAGCGCTGCGAAGTAGCTGAAGTATTAGGAACAAAGGAGACATTACTTGAGGGTCATTCGACAGTTCAGGTCCTGGTGGTCATCAGAACATGCTGATCTGATTCCTGTGGCATAACATAGTCAAATCAATACACCATAGCGTGCTAGACATTGAAGAAGTGAGTGACTAGCGCACCACTTTTTGGATCCGGAGGAGGGCGATCCAGGAGGTGGTGAGACTGGCGCTGCTCGAAAAGTTATGCTTCTATAAGGGTTTAACGACGACTCGGTCCAGACTGTAGTTCCTCCGACTTGCTCCATGAATTTGATAATCAAGAACTTCGTAGATAAAATACCGAGTCCAATGCTACAATGATCTTCGCCCGCTCCTGGGATTTGTCCGCCGTGAAGATCAGTTCCGCCCGGGCACAGGGGTTCGCGTCCAATCGTGTTGCGACAATTAAGCGAGCAAACATTCACGGCGGAGGAGATCAAGGAAGGAGAACAAAAGGACCTCCTTCCCAATTGTCAGCGACGGACACTAGTCCAATCTCAGACAATACTCTACATCATAACAAACGCCCCGACTCCAGTCAACCTCTTTATTTCAACAATGATCTCATATATCTTGAGATAGCCTTTTACTTAAGAATAACATCAACATCACCTCAGACAACCAAACAAACAGTCTCGACATCAGCACTTCTCATACTAAGATGACTTCAAAAGCCAGCACTGAGGTTGGTAGTGAACCCCCTAATGAGAAGCTCGATCGAGACATCGAACGCGGTCTAGGAGGTGAAAAGCTAGGAGGTGAAAAGATAGAAGGTCAAGCATCGAGAGAGGATACAAACACTCAACAGGATCCATCGGAGGTTAACCCAGATGTCGTTGACTGGGATGGCCCCGACGATCCAGCAAATCCTATGAACTGGTAAGTGAAAGCGTGGAGAAGCACAAGAGAAAGTCTAGGAGGGGCATCAGAAGTTAACAAATGTGCGCAGGTCTCCTCAGAAGAAATGGTGGAACGTTGCAGTCCTTTCCATTGTCACAATCATAAGTCCCTTGTCTTCTACAATGTTTGCTCCTGGAGTACCGGAGGTTCAAGAGGAATTCAACACTCATGATCCAACCCTTGCAACGTTTGTTGTGTCCGTTTTCCTTCTTGGCTACGTATTGTAAGTTGATCCAATATTCCACTATTCACCATGATGGCATGCTAATTGAGACTCCCACCCGCAGTGGACCCCTCGTTCTAGTTCCACTTGCCGACATCTATGGAAGAGTCACAATTTACCATTGGGGAAATCTCGGCTTCATTATCTTCAATGTCGCGTGCGCCGTCTCATCGAACTTCAACATGCTCATTGCATTCCGGTTCTTGGCCGGTGCGGTTGGCGCTGCTCCTCTGACCGTTGGAGCAGGTACCATTGCCGACATCATCCCGCCTGAGCAACGAGGACTTGCAATCATGGTCTGGAATATGGGTGTTGTGATGGGCCCCGTCATAGGTCCCGTTGCAGGCGGCTTTCTGTCCCAAGCTGCAGGCTGGCGTTGGCTTTTCTGGCTCGTTGTAATCGTGGCAGGAGTCGTATCCCTTCTAGGTGTCCTTGTCTTACGCGAGACCAGCGCGTCGGTACTTCTAAAGAGAAAGACCAAGCGACTACAGAAGGAGACTGGCAACCCGAGACTACGCTCCAAACTTGATTTAGGCTTGACTCCAAAGGATCTGTTTATCCGAGCAACTCTGCGTCCAAGCAAGCTGATGTTTCTCTCACCAATTTGCGGCCTATTCTGCTTATACAACGCCTTCGTCTACGCGCTATTGTACATTTTCTTCACCACCTTTACCTTCGTTTTCGAGACGAAATACGGTTTCGATTCGGGAACCGTAGGCCTTGTCTACATTGCAATCGGAATCGGCTTGATCGGAGGTCTAGTTGCCTATGGAATGGTGTCAGACCGAATTATGAAATACCTTGCCGACAAGCATGGCGACGAGAAGCCAAAACCAGAATATCGTCTTCCCATCATCCTCTTCGCAGCCCCATTCATTCCTGTTGGACTTTTTATCTACGGCTGGACTGCGCAATACCGAATCCAATGGGCAGTCCCTTTGTTGGGAACTCTATTGTTGGGATTTGGACTTACAATAATCCTGGCATCAGTTGCCAACTATCTGATCGACACATTCACCATTTATGCTGCTTCTGCGATGGCAGCAATCACCGTCTCGCGTTCCATATTCGCTGCAACATTCCCGCTTTTCGCTTTGACGATGTACGAGAAGTTGGACTACGGCTGGGGAAACAGCTTGCTCGCTTTCATTGCGCTAGCAATGATTCCGATTCCTGCGTTGTTCTACATCTACGGCGAAAGACTCCGTACGAATCCTAGGTTTCAGGTCAAGCTTTAGTTGTAGAACAAGGAATATTATTTCGGAATTATTATCGGATGCTGTAAGCTGTCTAGGCTTACCTGGTCACTCCTTTCCTCGTCAGGGAATTGGTTTCACACATCCTGTATAGTAGATTAGCATAGTCATATGGCCAGCTTGGATGGTCTCCCCTTTCTATGGCAGAATACATAAAAGAATACAATTTTTGATTTTTGATGATTGTGAGTGCTATATCAATACCAAAATACCATTACGTATGGAGGTACTGCGTACGTAGACATGAGAGTGCTGCTTAACAGTGAAACTTTCAAAAGATGACTAACAATGCGTCAATGGTTTGATAATTTGCGTATGCCGCATTGAAGAGGAATCAGCGTCATAGATAAATCCACTCGAAAAATAACAATTTTGTAGAAAATATGGACTAACCATACCACAACCGAACATATCCGGGAGTTCTTGTTGAGAGAAAGTGCAGAAACAATGCTCAAGATCAATTTCGATATGCTAACATCAAAGCGAGACCCATCCCCTAACAAACTCAACGTATGAGCTGAAAGCCGCCTTCCGCACGAAATAAGACATTATTTCTGACAGAAGAGCATAGTCGTTGACCATTGTGATAGCCTGGCGTCTTGTCGTGATTGTTCAAACTCGGAACATATGATCAAGACACAATGAATCCGATAGAAGCGCAGCCCAACCTCCAAATTGTTGCAATTATCCCTTTGGGATGCTGGCAAGACAGTCCTTCTCCATGTTATATAGCAGTTTTGACACTAGGATGATTTCTTGGTTCATTGGCTCCAATGCTAGCGCAAGGCAAAAAAGTTCCAAGTGTGCAAGTTGGTGACTCTTGCGCACTTTATTCAGCGAACGGCTGTCACAGTGTGTCAACTTGTGTGTAATGAGTACGCTCCTCGGCTTTCTCCTCCTTGTGCGCTCCGGCTCTTCAATGTGCCTCACAGGATTACTGCAAAGTACACAAGGCGCTTTCGATAAGTTTTAAAGGATCTCGAAGCAGCCCAACATTTCACGTCATACTCTCGTCCCAATGTTTGCATGTCACAACCAGCGCGGGCTTAATCATCATTTCTTTCGAGAAATGCCGGATCATTTCTGACCTTTCCTTCAAACTTTTTCCACCACTCCTCAAAAGCTTTCAGCGGGACGACCTCGACTCCACCTGCGATATTCCCACTGAAGCTTGCTAAGAAATTGAAAGCATTCTTGATTATTCTCTGCGCGAGAAGCAAAGTATCCGGCTTCTGCTGCGGCTTCGCTGCCACCACCAACGCTTGGGAAGACGATTGGGATGTGAGGGAAGCCATCTGCGCCGCTACGGATGCTGCTGCTTCTATAGATATGCCTATTGTAATCTCGCCACCCTGAGAGGGAGCTGGGGATTCTGGAGCGTCCATATCTACCTCGCCATTCATGGAGGAGCCGCCGGCATATGATATGCCGCTTATTTTGAAGATGGCGCTTTCTTTCCCGGGACCAATACCACCAAGGAACTTGAAATTGGGTTGCGCTGAGGAGGATGGGAGGGAGATATAGACTGCTGCAGCAGTATCGGGGGGTAATTCAATGCCTGTCAGAGGAAAATGTGTTAGCTGGCGTCCCCAAGTAGGAGCAGGTTGGATATTGTTTGCGCCCAGTCACATTAAAGGGTCATTGAAAAGTCGCAGGTCTGGAGAAATACTCACCTGGTAGTAAGAATACAACTATATGTGAGAATGGTCGCGCAGGCACAACAGGAATCGTATATACAAGTGATGTCTGCGACGGCGCACTTGTAGGAGTGAGAATTGGCGCATGGCCCGTCGGGATCAGGCCGAAGAACTGTGGGATTTGAGCTGGATCCATATCAGCTCACACTTAGCTTGCTTAGTGATTCGAATCAGGGAGATCGCGGTATGGCGGTGGAAATGCCAGGTCAAATAGTAACAAACATAAAAGAAGGTATGGTTTTATGCTGTCATCTTCCAGCAACATCTAGTTTTCATCGCGGGGCAACTCCGGCTTTGGCGGGGTCGTGTTGTACCATGCATGACTGATAAACACATCCAATGCGCCAGAGCTGATTCTGAAAGCACAGTAAGCTTGTAAAATGTTGACCAACATATATTAATTAAATTGCATTTTCCCCCCAAAACCTAGCCTTCCACTACCGTTATTAATCTCAGAATGAAGTCTAATTTAGATCTGATTAAAGAGTGTGATTCGTAAGTCCATTTCCTCTTTCCAAATACCTCCGAGAGCTTGACGAGGGGTGGTATTTCGTGTAGCCAGCCACTGCAACGATGTGCTGTTGTCAAACCTGAGCTCTACACATGGGACTACAGAATAAGGCTAGATTCTGCGTCACTAATGTCTCTATTTCATTCATATCTAACTTTATGTTGTCCTTGCTGTTCGACAACCAAGGCTAATTCCCATCGCTAGATTCCCTTACCCAGGAACACCTGAATACACAGCCTTTATTTCAGACTTCTACACCCTTGTCTACACCTCAGCAAGATTTTCAGACCCCGTGCCTATAGGCTTTCTTCCCGAATTTGTCTTCAGAAAGCTAGCCAAAGTTCCAATTTCGATCAAAGGAGAACTCGAAATCTGCCGCTCTGAACGTACGGTCTCCGCCTTCCCACAAGCCACCGAAGCCGAACGCTCCGCCGCGGTAGCAGCGACTTGCAAGTTCTGGCGCGAAAACAAAACATTCAAGGTCTTGGAAGGATGGCGAGATGAGCTATATCCTGTATACGGGCCCGATAATGAATTGGTGTTCAATGTAGAGAGGAGCGCCAGTGTGCTGTTTGGAATTATGAGTTATGGGGTTCACATGATGTGTTATACGAAGATGAGCGAGGAGGAAAGAGTGGAGAGTGGAAGCGAGTATGATTTCAAGCTTTGGATACCAAGACGAAGTAAGGAGAAGCAGACGTACGGGGGAATGTTGGATAATACCGTGGCAGGAGGAATTTCTTCGGGAGAGGATCCCTTTGAGTCTTTGATTAGGGAAGCAGATGAAGAAGCTTCTTTACCGGAAAAACTTGTGAGAGAGAATAGTGTGGCAGTAGGGATTGTCACTTACTCTTATCTGCGAGATTCGAGGGCAGGAGGTGAAAGCGGAGTTATACAACCAGAGTGTCAGTACATCTATGATTTGGAGCTACCCAAGGACGTAATACCTCAAATCAAAGACGGAGAGGTCGAGTGCTTCTATCTTTGGACGTGCGAAGAGGTGCAGAGAGCATTGGCGAATGGAGAATTCAAACCAAATTGTGCTTTGGTTGGGATTGATTTCTTCGTGAGGCACGGAGTTCTGACAGAAGGAAACGAGAAAGACTTGGAGGAGATATACAAGAGGTGTCACAGAGAAATGCCTTTCGAAGGTCCTCATAAGTTGGCAACGTGATGGTACGCCCACGTCGACAATGGCAGCCAAGAGAGAGCTTGACAGGACAGTCTCATCTAAACGGGATAAGGTCTCTTGAGTAACTACCACCCCATGAAACAAGAATCAGATTTCACTTTGATCTGACCGCAGTAGTCCAGAGAAAGTGCCTAATTAATTCAGATTGAGGCGTAACTCAATCATGCCTGACTCAAGAACGCCTCTCTGAACGTCATTTCTGAACCTAGGAGAATAATCCCAGGAGTTCTCAAGTGCTTCATACCATTTATGTCCACTTTTGCATTCCGTAACGCCAGCACCAGACCGCCCCTAAATGCTATGCCAAAGTTCAGAAAAGCGCTTTTGCCAGAAGATTACCACGTAATGCTCCCTGGTAAAAGTATATGCCCTTTCCTGCGTGTGTAAGTAACCGGGTCGCTTTATTTCTTGCAGAGAAGGTAGACATAGTCGACTCGAAGTGGTGTAAGCTTCTTGAATGGGCCGTCAATTGCCATGAGCAATCCTCCAAATGATATGAATGCCTTTCTGTATTGACAAGTAATCAGTATGTTTCATACAAGTTTACAACCAATGTGTTCGGGGCATCTACGGCGGTAGCTTACATAGTATCACCATCCTCTGCGTCTTCGAACTTATAAATTTTCCCATGACAAACGTAATCGAACATGTCCGCCATTGTGGCCTCCGCATCCGGACGTGCAATATCTCTCCATCCCTTGCCATCATCTTTGCTGCCGTCCAAACTCAGACTGGTTGCTAACACCACGCGCATGCTCTCTCCGACGGCACATGGGTATATTTGGGAGTTGATGTCGAGTTGGATCGCAATCTCACTATCGTGGCTATATCCGTGCAGTCGAGACACGCGATCGTATTTCAGGGAATCTATGGAGCGGATTTCTACCATTTCATCAAAGAGCTGGGTATCTCCTGAGGTTGCCATGATGGTGGTGGACTATGATTGGAGGAGAAGGCTCGGAGAAGCGTAGAAATGATAGTCCTCTGTTAAATCTGGCGCAAGAACAAGACTGTAATAGGATTCGTAATGTTGAACGTGTTTGCGACCTGACGAGGTGCCGTCTTTGTCCAAAAATTTGATGCAAGGCTGCGATCGGTGCATCTTTCTGCCCTAGGTCCGTGCGTCAGGCTCTGTCAAAAAAGCGCTGCCTTCTTTCAAGCCATCGTCGTAGGATCGCAAAAGATGTCTTTCCAAAAAAGAGGTGTTCCGATCCGTCAATCAGGTCCAGGAATAAGGAACAACCCTTCAGGTTCAAGTGTAAATCCTACAGCAACTATATCTAAGCAAACACAGACCCCCCCAGGAACTCGCCCGTCACCCCTCGATGGCCGACTCACAACTTCGACTGGAACCCGTTCTCTAGATTCTCTGTTGGCAGGACACTCAGGATTGGCACTCGGCACATCTCTGCTTATAGAGGAGAGTGGAACAACAGATTTCGGTGGCTATCTTTTGAAGTACTATGTTGCAGAGGGTATCACACAAAACCATACAATCCATGTCTTAGGTATATCCGAGGGATGGGGTCGTGAATTACCTGGAATTGGGACTGGGGACGAGGGGAGCAAAGGGAAAAGAGTCAAAGTGGATGAAGACAAAATGAAAATTGCTTGGAGATATGAGAGACTAGGAGAATTTGGTTCTGGGATAGGCGGGGGCACAAGAGGTGGGTGGTCTTCCCCTCGCGGTGTATTTGTAGCGAATATACTTTGCATTGCAATGCTGATGAGAGTTTGTCAGCAGAAAGGAGTGTGCCGCAATCAAATACTGCGTCGAGTTCGACTCCTTCAACGATTTTCTGTCATGAGTTCGACCTGAGCAAACGCTTGATCCTCCCTTCACCGTCCAACATACATTTTGTCCAACTCGCTAGTCAGCCAGATATGAGTTTCAAAGACCCAGACCCAAAGATATCACCATTTTCGCAATTTATATCTCATATCATGTCCCATCTCACCAATTCCCCGCCAAACACAGTCCACCGAATAGCGGTACCAAGTCTACTTTCCTCAGCACTCTACCCGGCCTACGCTTCAATGCCCTCCCACGTCCTTCAATTCCTTCATGCTCTAAGAGCGCTCCTTCGAAAATATCCAACACAACTCACAGCGCTAATCACTCTTCCAATCGCCTTGTACCCAAGAAATACAGGCCTCACCCGGTGGATCGAGCTCCTCAGCGACGGGGTACTTGAACTTGCTCCTTTCCCAACTTCGGCTATCGTTGCCAAGCCGCCAGGGGCATCAACAGCCCATGAGGAACCACCTCAAGGCATGTTGAATGTTCATCGGCTGCCAATTTTCCATGAGAAGGGTGGTGGTGGTGGAGAGGCGAGTGGCTTCGGTGACGATTTGGCGTTCACATTGAATAGGAGGAAGGGAATGGTTATCAAACCATATAGTCTGCCGCCCGTGGAGGGCGATACGGAAGCGCAACAAGGAGGATTAGAAGGGGACGGTGGCGTGAAAGCTACGAAAGTTGATATTGAGTTCTGAGAGGCTTTTGAAGCTTTTGAAGCCTTCTCGTAACATAAGGTCACCACGAGGGCTTTGTGCAAGGCATTGCCAGAAACTGACCACCCTTCGTGATTCCCTTTATCCGATTGGATCAAGAGTGCGATATCCTATGGGAGATACATCTACTACGAAAAGCGGCTCTCGAATTTTTGTTGGAGTAGAATAAAACGACGGCAATGGCCGTTGTAGAATCAAGCTGAAGCATTCAAGAGGCGTATGAGTCTAGAATACTATGGGGAAAACATAGCAAGAGGGCGGGGCGGCAACGGAGTAGCATTTCTCGTGCACACCGCTTTATGGGATATCAGAATGCAAGCTTCGCCGAAGAGTCTCGCAACACTGATAAATGGAGACAATTATGTATGAAGGATTGTCAAAAATCTATTTTTCATTTGAATCCACCGATTGCAGAGCTTGAGAAAGTTGGAAGTGAAGACCATAGAAATCCAAGAGGAGAGGTCCGGAATCATAGTGTCAACGCGAAGGTCCGTGCTTGACGCTACTAAGCGAACCACGAAAATATTCTGACTCAAAAGCTTCCTCCAACCTAAACCTGCTTCCAACACCACAACCACATCAAACTTGGGTGTGGCTTCGCGACCAATTGGTAAGTCACACATTATTCTGTTCCTCACCTGCTCCACGATATGATTACAAAACCGATCTGTCAATCCCCTGACACCAGAAACTTTCTGGACATGATGTCTAAAATATGTTTTAATTCATGATCATCGTCCCTCAATTCTACAGCTTCAACTTTCAACCTTTATCATCGATCGCATGCTAATTCACTACTTCATTCAGATGTACCAACTGTAGACAGTTATACTACAATGCCGCACTCGTCGGAGTCGATCGCGGAACCCATACCAATTTCTTTGGTGTCCGGCCGTTATTTGCTATACGATATCGATGTAGTAACTTACCTTCGCAGGACACACAACATATGTGGCGTACTTATTGGTGGTATCCCGCAGGCTCCCCAACAAAACGTATTCCAGGGTCTCCCGCTTGAGCTTCTCCCCGAGGAGGCAAAGCTCCTCGTCCAAAAAGAAGTCGGGTATATCATCGATGATGCGGCGTGGCACGAGGAATATTACACTACATTACGTGGCGCAGATAGACGCAAGTATTTGGATTCTCTGAGAACTCAAGGTCTCCAAGCTAGTCAAGCATCAGATGCCTCGGCACGACAGAAACAGGAAAAAGCCCTCTCCAGGCAAACCATTGTCAAAGCCAGTAGAGCTGCAAAATCATTTGGAATGGCCGACCCCTCTGCCACAAACGCCGACGAACATCGTGAGGATTCAGAAGAATACTCCGATGCCGTCAATCGACCTGCATCTCCTGCTTTATCTGAAGTTTCCAGAACATCCAAGACCTGGGGCCCTTCCAAGCCGCAGGCCATGACGCCTTCCACTTCTTATAGCTCATCCTCTCTACCACAAAATCCTACTCCTCAGCCTGACCCTATTGTACCTGCATCGTATGCACTTTTTGCACATCTGCATGCTCGGAAATACTTCATGATGCCCGGTCTAAGATTTGGCTGCAACTATAATGTCTACCCAGGCGATCCACTTCGTTTTCACAGTCATTTTCTTGCTACAAGTTACGGGTGGGATGAGGAGATTGCCATGCTTGATTTGGTAGGTGGAGGGCGACTTGGGACTGGAGTCAAGAAGGGGTTCCTCATTGGTGGAGAAGACATGGGGTCGGATTCGGAAGGTGACCAAGTCAGAACATTTGTTCTTGAATGGGCTGGTATGTAGAGAAGTATTATAGTATAGAAATCATCAATCCCAAATGTTGTGATATATTACATTAAATCCCTGAACTGTGATGTCGAAATAGACACGTTACGGGCGCACAATTCGCATGTGCTGCTGTCGACTGCAAGGCTACGTCGGAGAGTGCGGCCCTGAGACGACGTGGGGTCTCGGACAACTGCAGTACAGACCCTCCTCTGCATGATATCGAACCAGCACTCCTTGAAGGTATTGTACATATCGCGACACGCGCTACCAACAAAGCCATGGGGAAATAGGAAGGGCACCTTATGAGTCTTGATGATGACATTCTACTTCTTGTTGTTCTTTTCATGATCGATGAGCGAATGATACACGCGAACACGTTCCTTCAACAAGCCACCTACCACGATTTTGAGCGAGAATCATGGCTGCGGTAGCATTTGACAACACAGCCAAATTTGACATTGGCTCTTGGGCAGGAAACTGGACCACGTTCAACGCCACTCAGTATATTCCGTCAGCAAAAGATCTTGCTCTCGCGGGACCGCGGATGTTCATGAAGCTTGGCTCCTTTTTCCCGGTCCCCGAAACAGTGGACAACATATTTGGAGTGAGGATAGGGCAAAGATTCATACCTGAAGCCACTGGAGCTGGTGCTGGTATCGTAGAAGCAGTTACGACAGCTGCTGCATCTGCGAGAGAAGTGGCGCAAACGGCGACGGAGATTCTGGTCGAAGTTGACGAAGAAACGATTGGGCTTGCCTCGAGATTCTCAATGGAAGGCGCAAGGAGTCTAGGAAACGTGTTTGGATATTTGACAAGCAAATGGGCTATACTCTGCTTCTTCATCGCCCTGGTCCTCAATCGATCGAGTATCTATGCTTCCACGAGACGCAATCTGGTTTTGCCATGGAAAATCAGGCTGCTTATCCGAATCACACCAATAATACTTTTACTATTCGAGACCCGTACCATCCTGCAATCTATTCAATGTCAGACATCTCCAGACTTCGCTATGCTGCGCTGGGGCAATGCATCAAAACATTCGGATTTGATGTTTACTCAAAACGGGGGTTTCCTGCACACACTGAGCGCGACGCTTCTATTCCGAGCATCTGACGAAGACTCTTGTCTAGCCGTCAACATGATTCCCCAGATAGATGATGAGGAAGTGGACGAGCCTTTAGTGGAAGCGAAAAGGCCTTTAGTTGTTCTAACAGGATCCTTATCTCGACTTTGGCCATTATTTCAGACGTTCTGTCTGAGCTCAGTCGTCGAGACAGTTTCCTGCGCAGTTCAAGGTCGCTTGGTAGCTGCAGAGACCGGAATGACTATTTTTGAGCATTCACTGGCTTTTGCAGAAGCAGACGCAGCCGTTGGAAACCAGCTTGGTTTTGGCTCTTTTGGCGGGACGAAGATTGCTAAAGCTTGGTCGAACTCTACTTCTTCATCAAGCGGCGAGGTCCAAGAGATTGCAATTACTCGCAAGATGATCATGCAAAGAGTCAATACTGCTGCGGAGGTACTTCTCGTTGCATGGCTTTCTGGCATGAATCATCTGACCAGCCATATATTAGCAGTTTTCAATTTGCAAGGCAGACTGCGGCTGCTCAATACGGGATTCTGGGGAATGGCGTTCATGGCATCTATCATATGGGGTCTTTGGACATTTTCCCTGGATGATTTGTCTTCTCAATCATTGCTCCGATTCCCAACTGTTTGCATAGTTGGGTTCATACCACACGTCGCTGTCCTTGTTGGCATTTTGTGCTGTATGGCTATCTATGGAGTTGCTTTGATACTTTCCGCTCTGGCTCCTACCGGTGAAAGGCTTGCATTGGAGTCGGATGCTGAAGACGCACTTCCTGAACCAGGTTTTTTCCACCGACTAAAAGAAGCGCATGAAAATATGCAGGCCAATGTTCCCCTTTCAAGTATCAGAGTCTCTATGCACATGGATTTCTATACCGCACTGCTGAGAACAGGTTTCAGTATTATGACAATGGCAGCAGAGGCCGTGTATCTGAATGAGAGCCGTGGTGTCAATATCAAAGAACGAACCTGGCTAGAAGAGGATCGCTTACGCGAGATAGAGGCGGTGGGAGCACAATGGCTTGGACCCAACTTCAGACTACGAGATCCAGAACCTAGTCTTGGTGGCCCCGAATTTTCGGACAACATTGGGCTCGTTGCTCTGAAGGACCAGCCAGTACAGCAATTACGAGAATCATCAAGTGGATATGCCCAAGAGATGACTGCACAAGCACGTGGCTCCGTCAAAGGACACGAACGAACCATAAGAGATGGAGTCGGCGCTACCGAGCGAAGTGGAAGATGGATAATGGCATTAGAGTTTTTCTTGGGGATCAACAGACTCATGCTAAGCTGGTCGGCGTCTCTGACACTTAGACTTATGGATCGAGCAGGAATACAATTTCGACCACGCATCCTGGTATGGCTGACTCAAAGGCCTAGGGGAAGACGTCCTGAGAACAAGCCAGATGTCAAGCAGGAACCGGACTCATTGAACTTCTGGCTACTGAGCCTAGATGGGGAATTGACCTTACCGAAAGATGATCATGTCGACGTTGAGCTAGAGATGAGAACTCGACTCCAGACAAGTGACGGATACTGGGACGACACACAAGAACAAAGACTGGGATCCCATCTATATAGTTGGTGGCTCAGTGGTGGTTGGTGGGGCGCAGATGATACCAGTGGAGAATTTCAAGTCGATCAAAAAGAAGTCGATGACGACACAACAAGTGTGGTCTCATTTGCGACAACCGCGAGCACAGATGACCGTGAATGGGAGTCGGAAGAAGATGGTCGGAAGACGCCAACACAACAGTCTCCCCAATTATCCCGCGAGGGAACGCCGTTCACGGACACTCCCCTCGACTCATCTGACCTTGCCCAGCTCCTCAGTCCCAAAACTCCAGAGCAGCGTGCTGAAGCCCAAGCGCTAGCTGCCCATCTTTCCAGCAATAACATTGTGACGCGATCTCGTTATAAAGCCATCGTACAACGAGAGCGTGCCAAAGTCCTCACCTCGACACTTCACCGTCCGTCAAACATGTCCCCAGTCTCTGCTGTCAAACTCACGCAAGAAGAAGAATCACAACTCCTCGAGCACCTCATCATCACAGCTCGGTCCTTCAAAGCTTCTACAGCTTCTCAATCACAAGACAATTCGTGGGCGCGGGGTGCTTCTGGAATGGGAGAAGGTGGTCCGCAATGTGTCGTATGCCAGACAAGCCCCAGAAGTATCATTGTATGGCCGTGCAGATGCTTGAGCCTGTGCGATGACTGTAGAGTCACGCTTGCAATGAACAACTTCGACAAATGTGTCTGCTGCCGGAGAGATGTGGCGAGCTTCAGTCGTATATTCGTACCTTGAGCTGCTCTTGAAGTTCAACTTTTGATTATAGTATTTAGCTTTGCATAATTTCTTTTAGAGCGGTAGGATATGATACAAGCATGGCAGGGGCATATGGGATGCCAGGAGTACACGGTTGCAATCATAAATTAGCGATGGGATCACTCAAGGGTGAGATCTCACAGTGGAGGTTTAGCTGTAGAACGTTTTCACTGCCAGCAAATTATAGCTAATTGCGCACGCGCGCAGGTTTCGAAGTGTAGGACGTGATTTCAATACTGAAGCAAAGCTTCTGATGTTGCCGAGAAAGTTGCGGTCGTTCAGCACCCTTTTCTCTAATGCTATCTGGCACTCTCGAAACTCTCACTAGTTCGGTTCCCTTACATCCGTCTAAATTCAAGTTCTGCTCATTTGATGCTCATGTTCTTGGTCTTTACGGTAATTATACTGAACACACTTTCGACACAGTTGCAACGTTCATTCTTTTCTTGACTTAGTACTTTCTACTTTGTGCCCCAGCCTTATACCGCTGTTGACTTCAACTGGATGTAATGTTCCCCGTTCAGGCCAATAACGTGATCGCAGGCTGCTTATTCAATAGCACTTTGTCCTACGCTTTGTTGTATCCCTTGCTCCAGTCCGTAGAATTCAAATCTAGTTTCTCTCTGTCAAGGTTCCTGCACGTCACGAGATTCGAGCCGTTCGCGCTTCCGATGTCCACATTCTCTGCCACAATGTTCGAGCAAGTGTCCGGGCTGGAACAGATTAAGCGAGCAATTAGTGGTATCGTTCGAGAAGAAGATGGTTCCTTGCACATCTAGATCCACGTGTGAGAGGTGAGATAAGTTGAGAGGCTTACCGATCAGATAAGTTGTTTTAGCGAGAAATATGATGTGGCCACCATTATTGCACTCGTCGATAGCTTCGAGTACGAATTTGGAGTCATCTGTAAGCGAGTCGTCGTGGCTGTTCACGATACATGTTTTCTCTCTTGTGGGGGAGGGATTTGGGCGGGGAGAAGATTGAGCAGTTACTGGACGTGGCGATCTGAGATTTGTGAGGATTGGTATTTGCGTGCTTGAACATATAGAGCACAATAGAAATGTTGTTATGAAAAATAGAAAGCTTCTTGAGGTCGCCATGCTGAATGTCATTGGAAAAGTCTTTCTGATCACTCAAGTGCAGAAGACCTCATTATATACTATTGGTAGCAATTCTCCACCTAAGTTCTCCATACAATGATTCCGCAGTCTGAATCATATTCCAAGACTTTGAAGTACTGAAATACCTCATTTAACGTTCGGAAACCCATCGAGACGGACAAGAGAACTCGCCAACAAAAATCCGAGAAAACATCAACATAGAAAGTTAGCGATTGAATATACACAGACGCGTGAAGGTAATTGGCGGAATTTGTTATACCGCATGCCTTTGACGTGACTAGCCGGTGGATCTTGTTGTCCCATTAGTCTGGTAACCCCACAAACCTTGGGGTAGTTTGTGGGGGGCCGCGGGGTAGCTTTGCTTAGTAGTTGAAAGCGGTGATATTTAAGCTTCACATTTAAAGGGAAGAAACGCCTTTAAGCATTGAGGGATCGGGCTGTATCCGGCGGAAAAGCAGCTCCTAAATAAGACCACACGGAAAAACGTAAGCTAACTGTAAAAAGTACGAGACTGCTCCTGTACTAGTTCCAATTGCGAGTGTAAGAATTATATGACGTACGAAGCTACTAATATAAGTTCTCTATGCCGAGGTCACGAAGTTGTTACGTTGAATTTAGTAGTGTCGTGGAGAGCAGGAGCGAGATTCAACTGAGTGGTTGTAGTTCAGGTGAGAGAGTCGAAGCTGAGTATCTCGCGTTTCGCTTAACATATAGTATGTCGAACGACAACGAAACCATCGCTCTCATTCGTCTAGATCTGGCTCAATATCTTCGAGACCGTTGAACCTCTTTCTTATCAAAACTGTAGGTGGTCAGAGACAGAATCAATAATTAAGAACCAATGTGCGAATTAAAACTACCATTGAACCCTTCCGAGTCTCCGCGCTCTTAGATTCATTGGAATCAATGTGGAATCGCTCATCTTTCCTGGTACACTACTTTGACAATTATTCTGTCAGAACAAACCTCGCATTCTCACCCCGCTCAGTGTCTCTGGGAAGACACCTCAAGAGAGAAAAGATGTCTGGTTCCCCGCAATCGAACCGGAGCGCTCCGCATATATATTAGCGACATCATTCCCATTGACAACAACTATCTCATCAATAGAAGCTTTCAAATTGGAACGTACATTCTCACATTGAGCATGCCCGTCATCCTCATACAAACCCGTGTCGAACTTATCGAAAGGCTGCGACAGATCAAGCACACAACCCTTGATTTTGACCGCTATCTGACCATGAGGTGGCCATACTCCTGCCTCAATCATTGCCTGCGTAACGGAATTTCGGATCTTAGCTGTACAGTTGACATCGAAGAGGTCGCATTTGATCGTCTCGTATCTCTGGACGAAGCAACGGTATAGGTTGAGCAGTTTCATAATCTTCTCGAGGCGGACAACGCGCATGGATTCTGCATTTGTTAGCCTGTGTGCCCAAGGTACGAGTTACGCATTGTGTTTCACCTACCAACGACAAGTTTTGGAAGCGACTGTAGAATTCCTCCCTTCCTGTCTGGAAACCCATGATTCTCCTCCTCTTCTCCTTTCAGCCAATTGACTATACGAGCAGCCAACAACCAAAAGTCTTTCGGTCTGCCAAATACTGAGGCAACCATGCACTTCTCAACTACAGCCATGCCCGAGATATCGGAATCCATCCACTGGTCTTTCCACGGCGTAATTATGCTTGTGCAATTGTATTTGTTACACAAGATCGAAAGAGAGAGCAGTTGATCTGCGCTCGAAATGCTTTTGTCCAAGTTGGCGAACTGCAAGTGCGCGATTTGGAGTAGAATAAGCAGACCTTCACTATCGTCTGAAGTGAAGTCGAGTTTTCTAGTAACAAGCTCTTTTTTCAGCTTCTGTCGCTTTCGACGAGACTCCAAAAAGGCGCTAGTACCGTCATTTACCACCTTGGAGAAGCGTGCTTTTCCCGACGCATCAGTATGCAGTGTACCCAAGAGCCTGCTGTCGACAGCGCGAAGGCGAAGAGGTGGATGAAAGGGATGTATTCTAGCTCTCCAAACGGGACTTGCTTGCGCCAGGCAACTGGAGGATACTTTTCCTTCGCAAGTTACTTCATTGTAGGTAACCAGGATGCTGAGGTCGCCATACGCAAAGATGAAGGGGTTGGATACAACCGAAGCCATAATTTGGTCGCTATGCGACGTGTTTTTGAAGAGATACTTGTATGGAACTTGGACGTTGTGCGGGCATTGATGCTGTTGGCTGAGATATTCTTGTCGTAGTAACGAAAGAGAGTCACCTTTGTAGCTTAGTGAAGACGGTAGATGGGATGATCTAAAGGTCAAGCGGCATAGCTAGAGACCAATATATAGTTCGAAAAAAGTTTCTGCAGTTACTCTGACGGATCAGCGCGAAAATTAGTCTGGAGAAAGCAGAAAAGACTATACTTTGCCCGAAAGATAGCACAGCTAGAATTCATACAGATTTTCTCGGCAAACAGAATTACGAGCCGCTACGTGACGAGTTTCTGCGGTATCGTGTGGAATGTAAACCGAGTCTGAGCATCACGGCCGAGAACTTGTATCGAGGCCGTAGGAGAGATAAGAGAGAACAAAAATAAGAATCTCGAAAGTGAGGATGTATAGTAGACCCCCGAGCTGACAAACGCAACCACGGGAAAAGGGCAATCGGTTTCTGCATGTTGATGTGTAGGTACGTAGATATCAGGAGAGTCTAGCGCTGAGATGTGTACTGAAAGTTCTAGGCTAATTTGATTTTTTTTTAGTTTAGAATATATGCGAAACTTTTATAACAGTACATTTGCACAAGCTTAGTGTAGCTCTGTAGAGGTCGAGTTCAAATACAGTGCTTTTGGCAATAGCTAAATCTCCGCGCCGTGGCTCCACAGGGCGTTTGCATCTCAGAAATATCTCTTCATATTCATATTTCCTCCCTCAGTCGTTTTTGGTGACAGTCGAGAAGTGGGGATGGTCGAAGATCTATTAGGCTCACGATTTCTGTAGCGACTTTAAGCATAGCAGATCCACATTGCTCATGTCCATAGCTGCCAAGGTGCACAAGCGCAGAACACAGGCCTCTGTGGTTCGTAAGGCGTCGAAAAGGGGCCGAAAGCTGCTCAAGCGTGCCTCGAACCTCATCAGCTCTGAATTTATGAGGCGGCCATAATCCAATCTCGATTAAAGCCGCCGAACTGATCCCGAGTATTCGAAAGTTACATGATGTATCTAGATCTCTTTGTGTGCATTTTTGGCTAGAAAAGGAAATGACCCAGTTTTGAAGTAGAAGTAGGACTTTTTCAACTATTTGAAGGCGGACATTTTGCATGTTGTCTAACAAAATTAGGATTGTCTAAATTTCGTCGAGCAGTAAGACATACCTAATAGACCATCAGGCAGCATCCATTCGCCAAAGTAATCGCCGAAAGAGTGGTTTTTTTCTTCCCCCTGAAGCTGGGCTACCATGATGTTGATTATCTTAGTGAAAAGCGCTTCACGTCGAAAGATCCAGGCAGCCACGAGCCATTCCTCAGTCCCTGTTGGCACTGGCGATACTTTCAGTATATACTCTTCATGTTTAGCCATCCATACAGAGATCCATGGTGCAACGATCCTCACGCAGTCGTATTGATCGCAAAGCATCGCCACATTACCGACCTGCCGCCTAAACAGAATTCTGGGGACTTTCTGGAACCGTAGGTGCGCGATATCGAAAAGGAGGAGAAGAGCTTCAGCATCATCCTCTTTGAAATCCAGTGTACTAACGACAGGGCTTTCGAATTTCTTGCAGCGCTTTCTCTGGTCCGTCGAAGCTTGAGAGTCTTTACATGCACCTTCAATTGTGCCGAGCCGCGCGAAAGGTGGATAAATGAATTTCTCCCAGACTCGACTTGCGAATACCAAGGCATGAGATGAGACGCAGCCTTTGAGAGTTTTAGATTTGTAAGTTACCTCGATCTCGATATCTCCACCATCGAAAGTGAACAGTTCATGATGTGCAGTGGTGTCTGTAGTCATGGGCCGTGTAGATGTGTGAGGTGTAGCAAGACTGAGCGTTGAAGGACTCGCAACCGCAACACTTGCCTTGGGCGATGGGGGCGAATTGTTCAACTCAACAGATGTGAAGTCGTCTGAACCAGAAGAGTGAATGGACAAACCATCTGCCAATATCAAGGACATTTGTTCGCAGCCGATACCGCGCTCCTCTTCTCCCCCGGAGTCCATGAGATCGTTCGGTTCTGGAAGTAGTGTGCCTCCTGGTGCACCCTCCACTAGAGAACCAGACATCTCGACAAAAGCCTGATGGGAGATACGTCTGAAGGAGGTTCTAGAGAGAAAGTTCTCCAGACCAGACATCATGGGTGAAGAGGCAGACGTCGGTCGAGCGACGAGGCCGCGAGCGCCTAACCAGTGAGTCGGGGGAGCACGTCGAGAGCTTCGAGCAAGCTCGAGGACTGTTCGAAACAGACACGGATCTGAAGTCAACTCCAGATTATTGCCTTCCAGGATTTGTCGATGGAAGATCGATTGTTCCAAGGTTTACATCCTCAATTCTAGTAGAAGACGAGGAGGGCCAACCAGCTGTCGTTCCTTCCCTAAATGAATCTCTTCAAATGAGCGGCAGGAGCGGAGACAAGGCAAGGCCGTCCGACCACCACTATGCCTCAGCTTGGCTACCTTGCACTACAACAATGAGTTGAGAGTCCGAATATGCTAAGATCAAAGGAGATTTTCAGCTTCGAGTGGTAGAAAACAATTTAGATAGAGCCTCATTTCTGGAAAGACGGATCTTAGAGACTAAATCGAATTGCTAGCTGGAACACAAATTGATTCTATCAAATACGAATGCGAATCCGATTCATGCTCATTGATGAGTCCGAGTCCTGGCTAACAAGTATTAAAGCGAAGCCTAGGATTTTGAAGACAGAGACGTACATGTTCTAATGATTTGCTAGTCCGCTACAGAGTGTATAGAAACAGTTTGTTCAGCCTCTTCGGCTTACAACAGCTCATCATACAGCCATTTCAATGCCAATAAGAGACCAGACGGGGTATATACTCTTATTCTTCCAACAAGCTCAAGGAAAGTAATGCCCAAGACTCCAATCAGCCCAACGCCACCATCACGCAGTCTAGTGCTGTAACTCTCCGCCGTAAAAGTCATGTCCGGAAGCTTGGTCGAGATCCATGAATTGATCAATGTCGGATTCAATATAGCTTAGCGGCGCGCTCACTTGAGGTTGCTGTAAATCAGGGAAAGCATCGTCCGAGGACGTCCCATCTAAACCCCTGCTGACTTTGAAGTCATTCGGTACAGCTTTGCCTAACGTGTCTCTGCGATTTTTCTTTCTCGACTCCGGGTTGTTGTTTTTGTCTCGTCGACCATTCATCCACGCACCAGCATCACTGGTCTGTCCTTTGCTCGTCTCCTCTTGAAACTTTTGAGCCCCCCTCAATATCGGCAGGAGGGTTCGGGTTTCATACCAACGGCCCTTGACATCGGAAAGGCCTTTCCGGGCCATGGGCTCGAGCAAGCGCCATTCGTACCATTGTCCAGTTTTTGCCGAGTCCGCTACCTCATTTCGAAAGCGAAGATCGCTTACCATGCGGGGAGGTAAGTTAGGTGTTGGCCACTCTGCACGACTCTTGTATGGTGTAGGCATATTAACGAATTTGTAAATGTCACCAATGAATGTCACGATAGAGGTACTCGGGGGAGTCGTCCGTTCGATCAGTTTATGAATGATAAGGACCACGATATCGTTTCCAGGGACGCGAAGCCGAACTGGCTCGCCAACCCACACCTTTTCGGCTCCCAAGAACATTCCACGATAATGTACCTCTCCAGGACCTGCAAGTGCGCCCTCAATTCGATCATACAGCGAGTAGCTAGAGTCAATGACCTTAGCAGCAAGGATACTTCCGTCGACAATATAATCACGACCTTGACCGCCATCCAAATCACCTCGAACGACTTGTTCCCAAGGAACTTGGTCGTAAGTGAGGTTTTGAATTGCCGGAACTGTAGTGCTCGGGACACTCCAAGCTAACCACGGTCGTATTGAGCTCTCATCATCTTTGATTTGGTGTGCCTGATGTTGAAAGGGATTTGAAAGTGGCTGCAGTAGATACCGCGGCTTGTTATTTTGGAGTTGTCTTTTTGAAATGACACCTAGACGCCAATTCAAGCCATTATCGAACCAGACCAACTCTCCAGATCTGAATAAATAGTTGCCGTTGGCCTCGCCATCAGCACGTTGCTCGGCAGACATTTTGGCTTCTCCCGCCCCGGGTTGAGGGATGGACTTCGCTTGCGAAGGGGGCCCGGTTGGTTTCGCAGGAGGAAGTATAGCTTGGGAAGCTTGATAGAGTCAGCATGTGGATAAAATCTGGGAAATCTGACTTTACGCTTCATAGGAGGGGCTGCGGTAGCAACCACAGGCCTAGATTCTTTCCTTCCTGCAGTTTCCACCTTTGTTGGCTCATCTGCTGCATCATCGTCGCCATCTGGGGAGCAAATCTTGCAAGAACAATTCATTGGATCTGCTTCGGTGTCCACAGCAAGCCACAGCAGATGATGGAAAAAGTCTGCGGGACTTCTAAAGCGTTTCTTCCGGCCTTGTGGGTGGCCGTAAAGGTAGGCATCCTGCCGTTCGAATGTTCCGCCTGCATGTTTACCCTTTTCCCTTGTTCCATTGACCTTATCGACGTTGTATTTGAGATGTTCCCACAGCACATATCCATCTGGTATTTCCTTGAGGATGTACTGCTTGTCTATCAACCATTCTTAGTATGGCAGACACGGCGCCCAAACCCTCCAGAGCGTTTACTGACTTGCTTGCTGCTTCCCACCAAGACGGTGCATGAGCATACCACCAAGCTTTCTCCTCCAGTCCACTGCTTTGGGCTCTTCGGGGTCTAGTCTCTTGTAGCAATCTACGTTCCCTTTGGAGTCGGGGGTGTCATTCTGCTGCGCTATCGTGGGCTCATTCGGTTCATCTACTCCTGATTTTGTGGCGACAGAAAGCAAGCCATCGGATCTATGGACAGTAATTGGATAGTATGGTGCCATGGTGGTCGACGACTGTTCATGCCTGTTAGGACTTACATTAAGTATCGTGGTTATGCCATTATAGTGAAGCAACTCGTGAGTAGAAAGAAGCTTGCGCGATTGTGGGCACTACTCCGTACAGAGCTTTCGGAAGAACCCACGGCCCGGGCTCGAACATCCCTTTACTGAAGCCCCTGGCGATCTTCATCCGGGGTTTGTGGCTGAGTGTGGCTTGATCCCGACGAAAGTCATAGCGACGCGAGGAATCGCGTCACCCTGTCCAGGCGCGAGCCCCAGATTATCCGCATTCACTATGTACAGTAGAAACTCGATATAAGGATTACCCTATATAAGGATACCTGAGTATTAAGGATGGATAACTTGGCTATAAGGATAATCCTTAATTTTAGTAGTCCGAAACCTAGAAATTATATATAAAATATCCTCGAATATCCTTATTTTCCTATAATTTTATAAGATTAGTAAGCAATTCTCAGAGAAAAAATATATAATCTACTATAATACTATATATTTTCTAGTAAAAGAATTATATAACCTCTAGATAAGAATATATTTTACAGTCCGAAACACATCCTTATAGCGAGTTTCTACTGAATGTCGTCCTCAGCTTCTAAGTTCTATCTGCATCACATCACCCTCGCTTTTCGATCTCTCCAACCTCTGACAGCGATACTAGCGCTCTCAATCACTATGTAAGTTGTCCACCTAGGCATGTTGTTCTGTCTGCGAAACCTCCTCGTCGCACCCTTCGCTGCAGCCGCATTCGGATCTGTTCCATACATTCCACAAAGATCGTTTCGCAATGACGCAGAATCAACCACTGACTTCGGAGGCCCAATCTCTCTTCGGTTCGAATGCGTACAGTGACTCTGCTGATATCGTTGCCGTTCAACCTACATCCCAGGATACGCCACGACGGAGTGCAGCCTCCAGTCTTCTAGCAAAGTTTGGCGCAAAAACCGTCCAACACAAAATGGATGCTCAAAGAAGTCAAGATAACACACCACAGAGACAGAGAATGTCAGCTGCAGAGGCCGAATCCTCACCATCATCGTCCGAGAGATCGATCTACGACACTCCTCCGCAACAACGACGAGGCAACATCGATCCGTTGAATGATGAGGAAGATGAACTCATTGAATATGCTGCCAGACCACGCCGCCGTCTCCGAGAGAGGAAGCTGAACACGTCTCGCAAAGTTCTGGGAACTTTTGATGGATACCAAAGTCGTTCTCGATCAAAGAAGAGAAGTGCCCTTACCGACCTCATTGGAGCCAACGAGCTAGATTTCAGCCCAGTCGTCAGTGCGAGAGTCGCAATCCGCCAAGAGATTGCAAGCAATACTACGGCCAAGAGGAACTGCTTTTTTGTCGACAAAAAGGATTTCCTGCTGCCGTTGTTGCCGCCGAATAATTATGTCAAGAAGCTCGTTGAGAAGCATGATAAGCTTTCTGCAGAGGAAGTATCCAAACTTCCTACGGTCCAACCCTACGAGGAGATCGTTTCTCAGCCGCAGGGCGTGAGAGCCACCATGAAGCCGTATCAATTATCTGGCCTCAGCTTCATGGTCTATCTTCATCGCAATGTAAGGCTCTTGTTTTTGTTTTCGGACCCGAGACTGATAATAAACTAGGGCTTGTCGGGAATTCTAGGCGACGAGATGGGACTTGGAAAAACATTACAGACACTGTCCCTCGTACAGTATTTGAAGGAAAACGATCCCAAGGCTGGAACAGGAAGACTACAGCGACCTTTTCTGGTCGTATGTCCGCTATCCGTTCTGAGCAGTTGGATGGCAGAGGCGAAGAAATGGACGCCAGGTCTTAAGGTTGTTAGATTTCACGGACCTATCAATGAACGAAACAAGCTGAGGAAGATTGTAATGGGAGAGATTGACATGTTTGGAAACCTCACCTCCCAGGCCAGGTCCAAGTACAAGTCAAGAAGAACTGCTGCCGGAAAGGAAATTGTCTCCATTGATAGCGACTCGGAGTACGAAGAGGATGTTGGTGTGGATTTGGTTGTTACGACATACGATTGTTTCCGCATTGAGCAGTCTTGGTTTAAGAAAGCATTCGTATGGCGATATGCTGTTTTGGACGAGGGTCACACTGTTAAGAACCACCAAAGTCTGGTTTCCAAATCTCTTCAGGGGCTGAAAGCGGAGTATCGCCTGATTTTGACCGGAACACCACTCCAAAACAACCTATCAGAGCTCTGGAGCTTGTTGCATTGGCTCTATCCAGAAGTCTTTGGCGAGAACACCAACGATATTTTCGACAATTCGTTCAATTTGACAAAAGGACATTACTCCAATACCGTCCTCGATAGCTCTCGACACCTTTTAGAGCTGATTATGTTGAGACGCATGAAGACGTCCCCAGGAGTCGACCTCAATCTTCCACCTAAGACTGTGGTATTGATGTTTGTACCACTGAGTCCCATGCAAAGATTTTGGTATGAGCGAATGATCACCAAAGCAGATCAGGGCCTTTTAGATGAGCTCTTCAAAGGAGCAAAAGAAAAGGAAGTACACGCCATAAAGATGCTCAATGAGGATGAACAACATGACGCCGAAGTAATGAAGATAGAGGAGTCAGCTCTCAGAGTCCTCGAAGACGCTGATATGACTGGAACAGATGCTTGGAAACAAACCAAAGCAATCCTTGAGGAGACTGTACAACGCGAAGCTCAACAGGCTAGCCAAGTCGATGGCCCGAGGAAATCGGATTGGCAAAAATTGATGAATCTGCTCATGCAGCTCAGAAAAGTGTGCAATCACCCATATCAAATTATGCATGCAGAGCCGGACCCGTATATCGCCGGCGAGCATGTTATCCACGCATCAGGAAAATTCATCGTCTTGGAGAAGCTACTCAACGAGCTGGTTGTTAAGCAGAAAAAGAAAATATTGATATTCTCCGGATTCACAAAGATGCTGGACTTGGTTGAAGAACTTCTGTTTCTCCGAGGCGGAGATGGGAGTAGTTACAGATCAGTCCGTATCGATGGCGCCACTGCTCGAGCACGCCGAAATTTGGGCATTCGCATGTTCAACGACCCAAACAGCGACTTCAGAGTCATGTTGATCTCGACCCGTGCTGGTGGACTAGGAATCAATTTGGCTGCAGCATCCGATGTCATCCTTCTCGACCAAGATTGGAATCCGCAAATCACCTTGCAAGCTGAAGCACGAGCCCATCGAATTGGCCAAAAGAACCCTGTAACAATATACAAGCTTGTGTCTCAAGGCACTGTCGAGGAGCAAATGATGGGTCGAATTCAGAAGAAGCTTTACTTGTCTGCTAAGGTCACTGAGGCCATGCAGGATATCCACACTAGATTTGGCGACGGCAAGAAAGGAAAGAAGAGTGGTCGAGGACCACAAACTGACGACAACATGCCACAATTAAGCACTGGTCAGTTAATGACTTTGGTGCGACGTGGAGCATCTGCGATTTCTAGGCCAGAGATTGATGTCAATGAGATGCTTAGCTGGTAAGTTACTCCTTTTCTATTGAGATGCTTATCTAACACAATCCAGGGATTGGGAGACCACTGTTTCGAAATGCAAGGATCAGCCAGCCGATGTGAACATCAGAAAGGATGCTATCCAGGACACCAAGGTAGATGAAGAGGCCGAGCGAAAATGGCTGACTGAGATGGAACGTGTCGAATCTTCGGTTTTTGGTGGAAAGAAGCTGAGCCGCTCAAAAAGCAATTCCAATAGAGATATTGCCGAGGACTTCAACAGAGCCGACAGACGACAGGGCAAGAATACGACAGTCATGGTCGATGGTTTTGCTATATCCAAAGAGTCTATGAACTGTAAGCAGTGGGAGGCCGTGCCGACAATTGGTGACAAAAACCCAGTCTTTAAGGAACAAAAGCGAGATAAGAAACCTACAGTGCAACCGCAGAGCCATTGCCAAGTTTGCATTGACGGAGGGGAGTTAATCTGCTGCCAACTCTGCCCTCGCGCATACCACATGGAATGTCTCGACAAGAGTTTCCAGGTGAAAGCCAAGGGCTGGCAGTTCAACTGTCCGCAGCATGAATGTGCCGAATGTTCGCAAAAGACCGTTGATGCGGGGGGCATGCTGTATCGATGCCGCTGGTGTGAGCATGCCTTCTGCGAGGACTGCTTGGACTTTGAAAAAACAACGTTGATTGGTGACAATCTCATCGAGTATGAAAACCTGGATTATCCAGAGATGCCACAGGCGTTCTACATCCAGTGTCCCAGATGTACCGAAAATCATGACCAAAACCCGGAGGATAAGGAGGTTTGTGACCTTGCAGCGGAGAGTGCCAGACTTGAGCATGAGAGACGATTCGGCAAAGACCGAGAAGTTAGTGCTGCACCCGGTTCCCTCACAGACGCAACCACTATCGACACGAATGGAGCAAACACTCCTACACTAATTGACGATGATGAAGAGATAGCAGTGGTGACCTCTAAGAAGAGAAAAATGTCTTCACAGCTTAATGGTACCCCATTGAAGCGAGAGAGGATCGCGATTTGATTTGTCACACTGTACGACTGGGCGTTTACACCGGACTATACACCTGGAGGCTGTTAGGAGTTTGACAGGAGTTATGCTAGGTCTACAGAGGATTGACAGTACGTCTGGGGGGTGATTTGTTATTATATGATATGATTTGATCTGATACCCAATCTGTGGGTGGGAGTTAAGAATACTAGTCCGCGCTATATGGCTGGGAAGATATACTTGTCCTAGATAGATAAGGGTTCTAGAGTAGACTCGCTGCAAGGCAAAATGTGTGCTTTTACAACATTCGTGGTCCGGCATCTGGAATACGAAGCCTCCTTGGTGCAATCTTGATCTCGTGTAAAATTCCTGCCAAAGTGGCAATCATCCTCTTGCATATCCTGCAGCCAAACTCTATGCCTTGTGTCAATGCTCGTTCATTCTACCTGATAGGTTGTATCCGGGACGAGGAACATGTCTTGAGTGCGCTCTCGCTTAATCTCTGCATTCCCTAATTCTCCTACAGAAGTTCGACAAACCATCAATCACCCTTTTGACTTATTGAGGATGATGTTGATGATCTTCTCCGCTCCATTGAGACACTGAGCGTCATAACCCCCCTGCTCCAAGCCCAGCATAAAGATGCGCCACGTAAATTAGTTGAGGCGCGCGGTGAGTAAATGCATGAAATCTTGTTTCTTTATGGGTACCAGGGCTGACAGCCGTTGGAAATGAATTCTTGATGTCGGCATTGAGTTTTATCATTAGTATATTATTCATGGGACAGGCACTTTAAGTCAAAAAGTGAGACGTTGCCCTCGATTTCTGGGGTATTGTGATTGTTAGATACTTTCATCTCTAAATTTATATTTTATAGATCGGATCATCGGCTTAAATTACGATACCGCTTAATCAATCTCAAGTCGAGACAAACTGTTAAATTTGTCTATTCCATTGCAGAAATGATGCTTAGAACTTCGCCAACATATCTTGAGTATAAGTCCACAACTCCTCACCAACCTTCTCAATCTTCGCCGTCTTGTCCAATCTATCATTACGTAACTTTCAGATCGGCATGTAAAATCCACCATTCACCAGTTGGTCGTTCTTTGCGCCCTTGCTCTAGTTCCATCAATGAAACGCGCAAGAAGAACATGATAAGTGTTACGATTCTATGGGTGAGGAATATGCTTGTGGTAAGGTCTGTGTTAACTGTGCCTGAATGGACAGAGACAAATATGAGATTGGGATATGAGAAACGACGACCAAGCTCGGCTTGGTATACGATCTGCGAAGTGAATTTCCTCCTCGGGAAGTTGTTTATTAGCAATATTGAGATTTGTTGAAGATAGCATCGTCAGTGAAGTTCAAATGCTTTGATGTTCATGAATTGATTGAACAGTTGACAGGTATTTATTTATCTCTAAGGTCTTATCAAAACCGCCTATATATTCCAGCGTAAGAGTAGATGTCCCGCCACATTGGCGCTTTAACTCATACCTGAATCACTTGATATGATTGATTGAGATGAAGAGACTAACATTAAGTGGACCTCAACCTCAGCCCCTGTCCGTAGTGGACATGTCGAATATGGGGTAGCGATTCCATACGTCGCATGGAAACATTTAAGCGATTGGGCAGGAATATTGCTCAAGACTTGTCTCGACTTCTTCGCAACGCGACTCAGGTGAACAGAGCAAGCACTATCCAGAGCCGGAAGGGCTCTCGGTTTGGGACATTGCACAATACCATGGCTATAGCCCTGTGAGGCCAATCATTATAAGTTTGACTGTACCTCTCTGATTTTACCACTGGCGGCTTTTTCGTTGCACTTTTGGTCTGATATTTTCCGTTTTGTCTCGTGTTACCACAAGTGTCATTCTTGAGGAATGGTAGCTGCTAGAGGTGCAGACTTGACGGGAGGCTCATGTTAGATTTGGTGTTTTTAGGAAACAGCCATGATCAGACCTCGCTATGATGTAGATCCGGTAAGCACTCTTTCATATCCACAACTAAGTGCATATCACCATCATAATGCTCACTATTCGTACTCAGTTTCCAGGAGAAAGTAGAGTTCCAACCATCCTAATCGGAATTATTATTCCTCAACTCATCACATTCGTCTTCATTATTGGCAGAGTAGCATCCCGTAATTCCTTTCACTGAGTGTTCACTCCTACTAAGTCTCGTTCCGCTTAAGATTAGCAGAGATGGGACAAATAACATGACTTGATAACGAAGAAAATTAACTGGTATCGCCTCTATGGTTTAAGGGAAAAGGTTTGACATTTCTACAGCCGTACTGAATATAGGACTTAAACCACTTATGCCTTGACCCCTCGCTCTCTTCCTTAAAACAATCGGCTTATCAATCTTGCAGACTTCTCTGAAGAGAGTCCCACAAATTGGTAACACTAAGGTAAGTCGATCTACCAATTGCTCCTCTCGTCACGCCATAAGAATGTAAACAGACAAAATATGACTTCAAACTCCAGCATAACTCCATCGCAGTAAGGAATACCATCCCAAGACCCGAAAAGACTCTCCTCCTTCAACAAAACCAACGCATTCTCACCTCCCCACCATCAAACTCACCCACCCGTCCCCACAAACACGACCAAAACAGCCGCATAAGCCGCCGTATTAGCCAGCACATCCTTCTTATCAGCATCATTCATATAAATACTAAGTATAACCCCCATCGCAAGCACAAACACACTACTCGTAACCAGCTGCGTGACGAGATCGTTATTCCTCACCGTCGAGTGGCTATGAAGACGCATGATCAACATAGGAACGATGAGCGCGAACCCGCCGAAGAGTGCCATCCTGAGACGCGACCAGAAGCCGTTGAGGCGCGCGTTGGCGAGGTCGCGGATATTGGAGGCGCCTGGGTTTGGTGAGACGTGGGAGGGAGATATAGTAGGAGAATAGGCTTATTGCAAGATGATCTTTGGGAAAGGATTCAGGATGTAAGATGACTTACCCCCCTCGCCGGCGTAATCCGATACCTCAAGCGGCCACCGACGCAGCTGTGACTTAGCATCCAACAACCCGACTGAGGCAAGGATATCCGCATCCCTAGGACCCTCTACATACAACAATTTCCGTATATGATCTGCAGTACGTGTATTCTGCGAAGCGGGCTCCAGCATGAATTTCAAATCCCGGAGAGCAGTTGCTGGTTTGATGTTGGTGTCTACATGTCCTAATATAGAACGGGATGTTTTTGAATGGATGTAGAAGAGGTAAGGACGGCTTACTGTATTGTTTCAATGTCTTGCTCAAATCTTCCATTACTTCGGGAGCTGCGATTCTGCTGTGGTGTATTATGGCTGCTTGGGAAGCGAGGCGCGTTTTGAGATAGATGATGTTCATCTGTTGGAGCTTTTTGATGCGAAGTCTGATGGTAGGAATACTCAATCAGCAAAATCTTCTGCATACGCTAGATAGGATCCGTAATTATCCTAGGTTAATGTTGGTCAAGCAGGGGGGAAACTTTTAGATCTGCACGCCGGAAGTGGCCGTCGGATTGTGAAAATTGGAAGAGATCAGACTTACAGTCCAGATTCGTGATACAAGGGACACTCACCCGCGAAAGCTGCAGCTCCAAGGAGATTTGGAATTGAAGGAGGTTGAGAGGAGCGCCGACGAGAAGAGTGACGTGAGTGGCGACGACGATGGAGAGGATTATGGATATGATTATGGTTCTCAGAACGACCTTGGTTGTCGTCTTTACGTCGGGATTTGTGCTGTTCTGTTTGGTGTAAGCAGTATATTAAATGATTTTTTGATTTGATTAGTGGTATTAAATCAAAATCGGATCAAGATTCTAGATGATTAGAATCAAATATAATCTGATAATCCTAATTGAATACTCTTGGGTTACCTTGATTATTTTCCTCAAACACTGCATGTAAGGGCATTTCTTATTCATTGAGGAGAGAGAATCAAAGATGTTTGAAGACCAACATCACACAATCAAAACCTTGCGGAAAAGCGCTGGCATACGAACCATTATCCCCCTCATCATCCGCTGAATCGTCCAGTCGAGTATGTCTTCTATCGTCATCCTGCCAGTGAGACGCATGATAACCTGTTGAGCTGTATGTAAGTACCGAACTTGACAACATAATTGACGACAAAATTAATGTCGTAAGCAAAATGATGAGTCTGTGATAGATGCCGAGTTACTGACCAGCCTCAGGATCATTGTCTGCTGTCTCTCTATGACGATCTCTTCTTCTATCAGTGTCGTGACGTCTGGATTTATGGCGTCCTAGTGGCATCTATTAGTAGCTTGCTCATTGTAAGATACCACCTGAGATGTATAGAGACGGACGGACTTCTTTCAGATTCATCAGTATCCGACACAGGTTGCGAGAAGAGAGCTCCCATAGTGATTATCGGTCTTGAGCTGTTCAGCTATTCATCGACTATATCGAATCTGTGTGAAGTTGCCCTCGTTTAAGATATTGCCCTTCAAATGTCTTCAGAGCTTACAGATAAGGAAGCGTGATGTCATAAAGACCTGATGTGAAATATTTCGACGTTCAGCTTCCCAGCCTTGCATCGCGGTTCTGTCAGACTTGGGGTGTGGGGCTTGCATATTACTAGATATGGATGGAGTGGATTGGCGAATAACAACGAGGGGGGAGAGCCAAGAAAACAGCCACAGGTGTTACATGACAACTTCAGGTTGGCAGATTGAATCGTTGTTTTAATAGTGCGTGCGATTGCAAAGGTTTGAATGGATATGAAAGACTCTCATGCAAAGAGGAGACCTTGTCTGGACGGTACTTTCTTCAAATAGTGCGCCGTTAAATTCTCGTATCAATGGTGTTTCCCACTCAACTAACAAATTTTGCACCAGCCAGCTCTCTTGCGCGGCACTCGTGTTCATGTATATAAAGCGGTGTGCATGGAAACAACATAGTGTCCACGGGTAATACGCTTCCTTTGAGGACCATGATGTAATACCATTTCTGACTCAATCTATCTCTAACATCGCCTAGAAATCTATCAGTCGTAAGGTCATTCAACGCAAGTTTCTTTTAACGCTTCTCTCTCTTGGAAGTTGATCTTGCGTCTAGTTTCACTTCTTTTGCCTCGGATAATAGTCTTTGATAGAATGCCAGCTCTTCAGCAGCGGTAAGATACTCATGCCTCCTATCGATCTTTGTTTGTGTTTATTGTTAGAAGTACCCTGGCGCGATAATACCAAGGATTTGATCAATATATTACGATTTGAAACTCAGAGTAGTCACGTACCATAGTAATCATGAGCACTATATGGTATCTATAAAACTAGACTGTCTAAGAACACCACGTTGTATCTATGAATACTAGATAGTAATCATGAGCACTATATGGTATCTATAAAACTAGGCTGTCCAAGAATACCACCTTGTATCCATAAATACTAGATAGTAATCATGACGACCGGGTATCGTGACCACCACGGAACAAGTCTCGTGGATGTTGAAATAAAAATCGACGACTCGAAATCTCCTAGGGAAATAATCGCCGGCACTGCTAACTTCTACTTCGAAGCCGAGGACAACATATAGCAGAACAATCCCCAGCATAGAATACAGAGAGTCATAAAAAACCAATAAAGCAAAAAGTAGAGCAACTCCTTGCGAAAACAAACTAGCGAAAGCATGACCCTCAACCGAAATCTCAGAGAATTAGAAACAATCTGTGCAAGAGTCGATAAGTGGTACAAGACTGTATGCCAAAGTGAAAAGAACAGCACTATATTCAACGCCAAATCCTGGAACCCAATCGAATTGTGCAGTGCGGTACGGGCAAGAGACACTTGACTGATCAAAAGGCCCTAGCAACTTTGTCGATAAACATGGCGAACTCAATGAGTAGCAGCAGAGCACTCGAATTCAGAAGCTAAATACAGTATCAACAGGAGCGCTAGAGCAGCATGGACCAAAATAAAAGGGGTAGCGAGCATGAGTAGCGAGCGTGGGTAGCGGGTTCAACTTGCCAGGGTACAAAGGCACAAAGTATATAGTCCCAAGTTGGGAAACAACGCCAGCCGATATATTGATCGGCGGCAGATTCCGGAGATGGAAGTGCATAGATAGTTGGGAAGAAGGACGGTGCAAATCGATAATCCGAACTCGAACTTGAAGACACTCAACTTCTCAGCGATATGAAGACTCGAGATCCAGAAGGTCGCCAAAATCTTAAGCGAGCAGGCATCGTCGGGGTTCAAGATCTACTTCTTCTCCCCTGTCTTCCTGCTCGCAACTTGAGATTGTCCCTGGTCTGGTCAGGCACCAAAATACAAAATTATAATTCTTCAAAAATCCTCCATTTCCAGATACGTCGGCGCATACCACATTCCGAATCCCCTCCCAACCGCGCATTCCTTTCAAAGATACGCCGCACGCCGACGAAAATACTTGGGAGGTTAGTCGGCGATATGTAGTCGCAGAACAACCAGGATCAGTAAACGAGGTCCCCGAATTCTGCTGTGCGGTGTTGTGCTGTGCCGCGGGAGGAAAGCCACATCGTGGATCTCTGGCTCCATGTTCAGGCCCCCTGTCTTGTGAACCTCAGGGAGTTGCCGCTGTTGAACGGCCAATTGTGATTGAAGACTCGAGAGTTGCCTGTTTTGTCAGGACCTATCATTCAAAGTACCTTTGTAGATGGAGGATGAAACTTATAGTGTTGCCATATGAGCTAGGGATTATTGGAAATCTTTGACGATGTTGAAATTAAATTGTATTTAAGAAATCCAAGGTTTTGATGTAGATATCAGCCTTTAATGTGATCTGATGCCCGCTATAAGTTCTACTTCGTAACGGATTGATTCGTACGAATTTATGCGGCTCCGGCAATACGGAGTACTTCTAAATGATAGCAAGCGTTCGGGTTCATGACGCCACATGATTGTACAGTAGAGATACCGCCCGATGGCATTGCCGGTTTGACCGTTGACGACTCCGCGATATGATAGACTTTGAAAATGTGACGGCTTACAAAGCGTGAAATCTTATACATCGAAGTATAGAGCTTCAACATTCATATGGTAAGCGCGGCCTCATACCGGTAGAATAAACGCGCTCGCCGTTAGCAATTGCGAACCAACAGTAGAAAATCCGGCGCGGGACTTCCTGAATCGGTGTAGTTTGCGAGTTCACACTCGAATCCACTGTGCTCAGGAGTCCTTGCTCATCTGGCTGGCGATCATTACAGGTGCCCGGTACTGAACTTCGAGGTCCGTACTCTGGACTTCGAAGTAGATTTATGCTGAGCGGTTCGGTCGTCTAACGAGAATTCTTGAAACCCCCACCTCCCGCATCCCTAGCAGCATGAGCGCGGTGGTAGAACTATCAGTAAGTACCGTTTTTGACGTGTAACAATATCTCTTACTGTACTTTGCAGTACCGCCATATTTTCAAGCGTAAATAAGCTTTGAGAATAAGAGGAGTGTGTGGAGACTATTATAGGTCTATAGCCAACTACTTCTATACGAAGTACGAAGCAGCATGTCTATACACCCACTTCACCGTGCACAAGTGTTCAAAAGAGGTCAAAGCAGAATGTGGCGGTACTGCAAAGTAAGAGATAGCCGAACGGTGTGTTAGGACTGAAGATAGTTTTGATTTTCGGCTGGTTGTCCTAAGCTGTCCTGATTCATATAATAAGTTGAGATATCAATTACTTGACTGACATTTATGTCGTGGTCTTAGAGTTCGGCTGCGCTTTGTATTTGGCTTTGGTGGGACGGGCGGGCCGTAGCGGAATCAGGTCTCGCGGGTCAACTAAAGAACGTGTATTCCGACTACTGACGGGCTCTAATTTCTAAACGACCGTCGGCGATGATGTTAGACGTGATCTAGTGGCCTTCTTCTCTGGCTCAGGAGTCTGAGTTCATCAACGTGATTTCTTTACGTCGGCTTGCAGAAGGAACAGTAAAGTTCGTAGGAACGTGGCTCTACTTCGAAGTATGTCGTTGTCAAAGGATTTCGAGGATTTCAAGACCCCAAATTTTATGAAAGTGGCGCAAGTCAGGATGTGCGTGCATCGGCCGGGAATCCTAATTCATACCCACCATCCGTGTATCTGGGAGGCTTGAACCATGTCGTGCAGGGTTGGATTGCTGGCGATTCTCGGTTGTCTCAGCGGGACTTGATTTCGTGATCCCTTGACGATATCGACGGCGATAATCTCCATATAGATCATGATTATCGTGATTTGGTCCGTGTGTGTCAACGAAAAGGACATCAACTTGATATTAATAAAGAGCTCCTACCCCGAGTGTACTTGTATGTTGCACCACGAACTTGAGTCTATAACTTTAATCACTTTGAAAGTTGTAAACGTTCACGCATCTAGACCGTCATGGACGCAATTCTCGATATCTCGTAGTTTTGGTGCAGGGGCTTCAACCGTGATCCAATTCCCCGAGGCGCCGCGCACGAGGTGGGCGTAACGCTGAGTTGTACGAGTACTTCGAAATATGTTGTGTATCCAGAAGCTCTGTAGTGCGAGGTCATTTAGTTTCACCGTAGCTGTAAACTGCGACTCTTCAGTAGAAGGCTGCTATGCGACCGTATTGCTAGACTGTCCGTACTGTACTGAACTGTACAGTACATGAAAATGACCGTCCGGGCAGTCTCCAGCGCGTGGCCCATAAGCGCCGATTGAGGCTCGGAGTGTGAACACGATCTAGTTTCTATTAATAATTATAAAGACTCTCCTGGATTGGATGTGAATGTGAATGCTCCGTATGTTGAATCGTGCGTTGCTCGTCGGAGAGGATGAATTTGTCAGTCATGCCACACAGTCGTTCGAAATACCAAATGTGGATTGGGGGCGTTGTGTAACAACTTCTGCGAAAAATGCGTTCTTATTCTGAGTGCTGTACAGTACAGTACATGGAGGTTGAGGTAGAGCATTGCAACGTACTGTACATGGAAGGGTTCGGGCATGTCTTTCCCATCCGCCATTCTCCGTATATTGATTAGGTCGGCTGAGAAGCAAAACATATCAGGAGTCGTTGACAACCAGCATTCGTGCGTCTAACGGGCATCCTGAGATGTATTTCGGCCGAGTTAGGCGGTTCGTAAGAGGAAAATGATTGGTGGGATGTGCAGTAAGTACTGTACGACATGATACTTCGAAGTACTTCTATGCGAAGTATCGCATAGAAGTACGGAGTACTTCGTATGGTTGCGGGTGCGAGAAATGCTGTTGGGCAGGCTGGGGTGCAGATATAGCCTCCCCCCCCTGCGGATACGCCCTCCCCCCCTCCCCACTTAACTAAGCCCCATACGGTTTTTGCCAAACGCGTGGATTTGTATGGCGAAAATAATCATAGGGGAGCGGAATAGAAAGGCGCGGAAGCGTGGATTACACCTCGCCGTCGCTCAATAGTATATAGATGCTTGAGTAGATTATATTTGCCTCGGTGCTTACAATACAAGAACTAGGTGTATCGGCCTCCCTTATCCTTACGAAGCCCACTACCTGCACCGATAACGAAGGCGTAACCAGCTCTCCTTACGTGGGTCTAGGCGTATTCTCTAGCATCTTTAAGAGAGTCAAATATTCGTGAGTTAGAAGTATCAAATATGGCGGAAGCAAGGCCTAGAACAATTGTACGCGGGGCTGCTATTATAGCAATTGACAACACTAAGGAATGTATATACTATAGGAGCGACGGCGAGGTTAATTGGGGCGACGGTTGATAGTAGGTATGTGTTCTTCTAGAAAATGTTTACTTCTACGAACTGACGCGTTTTACTATAGTAAGCGACGCGACGACTTAGCACCGGACATACGTAGGCAGAGCTCACACCGCCATATATGTGGGGAGGGGGGGAGGGCGTATCCGCAGGGGGGGGAGGCTATATCCTGACCCGCAGGCTGGGAATCTGGGAGCCTAGGAGCCTGGGAGCCTGGGAGCCTGGGACACCAATCAACGCTCGTTCCAACCCGCGGCCCAAGGTCCCGGATGCAAGGAAATAGGTCCTTAGTGGGGTCTCCGGCCTACAGGCTCAAACGGGCGATGCCACTGACGAAGAACTTACAGTACGAAGTACTTCGTACTTCGTAGAAGTTTGCCCAGGTGTGAAGAGGTGCATCTCGGATTTCCCATGGCGTTCCCAATGACAGGGGCAAGACCATGCATGGAAAAGTGGAGTAGACGGGCAAAAAATGCCAATTCCCCCTTTCGTATCCTCCGGAGATGGTTGATAACCAATTAGATGTCTCGGTATCTCGCTTGGAGCACTCTGGACTCTCCAGGCTGGAGTGGAAGACAACGAAGGGTGAAGTACGGGCAAGGAGAAGCTTTGGCGCCGTCCCGGAAGTTGGGTCATGAGGACAAGGCCTCGTTATCGATAGAGTCTATCTATGGCAGCATAGTACAGTACTTCGAAATACTTCGAAGTACGAAGTATAGGGCGGAGGACGATAAAGCCAGTTGCCAGATTTATCCATCAAGTATGTATGATCGTGGCACCTTGACAGATTCTGTCAATATGCCAATATGCCAATATTCCAAAGTCGTTGGCATGTATGAATGTGGTATGCGTCTGGAATTATTCGTGGAAGATGGCGTCTTTGGCTGCAGACTCCATCGACGTGCGGTACCGGCATAGGCTTCTTCATCCGGTGCATGTACAGTACTTCGTACTTCAAGTAGGTGCAGAAGCAGAACAAGAGCCGGGGGATGGCAATAGTGTGGATGAAGGATCAGGATGATGATGGATTTGGTGTGGTGTGGTGTGGTGTGGTGTTGTGCATGCGTCATCCTATTGTTGCGTCAAAAAATCTTCGAGGAGATCTTCGCCCACTTAACGATGATGAGAACTTGCATTATTGGAAGAATGATTTCGGGAACGACATACTGCGCAGGAGGAATGGATTTCGTTCCCGAGGCCCGGACGCGATGTTCCATTTGATGTCAGTACTGTACGTTGTATGGATCCGGGGGTCGAAGAAATCTTCAGTAGATTTCCCAGACACTCCGTAGAAGTATGAAGCACGAAGTATCTCGAGACTGGAGAGAGACGATGGAGTGTCTCGCCGTATTTGGCTAATGCGATATCTCCCTTGGCGGCGGCCCTGGAAGCGAGTCGTCTTGCTCTCGAGGAGTTACTGTACAGTATTCTCTCTTCCTTTCTAGTTCGAAGTACAGTAGTACTTCTACTTCCTATTTGACTAAGCCGTGGCTTCGGATTTTGGACCTAGTTAAGTAGCTATCTTTGAAACGACTTTGACCTATCATATCAAAGAATCGTCGTGTATAAAGCATAGCTAGGATCAATACTTCGTACTTCATCGCGACTCAGAGTCTCAGAATTGAATTCCTCTCCCAGCGCTAGAGCGCGCAGCGACGTGCGTCTGCCCTCTGCCGCTCACCCAAGCGGCTTTCTTCACTTTACTTCTTTTCCTTGGTGCAGACTCCTCGTTTCTTTTCATTCGTCTTCACCTCCACGTCTTTACATTTCGCTCTCTTCCTTGGCCTCGATCTCTACATCCACCACCGGCCGATTGCTTCTCACCCTTGGAACGCTCTACGGTGGACGCCACCATACTCTCTGCTACCTCTCTGCTAAGCTTCAAATCTGCTGCATACTCCGGAGATTCGTGTGCCAGCTCCAACTCCAACTCACCTGTTTGCGACCGCCTGAATCAGCCCATCAATGTACTCCGTACTTCGAAGTACGGAGTACAGTATCTGTCCGTCGACCCCTCGACACGATTCTCGAGAACTTCAGGCCTTCCAATCACTCGGGATTCTCCAGGTCTCCGGCAGAAGCCCGCTGCCAGGACTTGAAATACAACCCTGGCCTCATCAGTAGCCAGTAGCCAGTAGGCAGTAGGCAGCTTCGACCACCTGCACGGATTTGCGTGCTTCGAAGCGAAGTACTTCGTACACCTGCCAGTGGCATCCCATCCTTCAACATCCCTGAAGCCGTAGCCCTGTACCTGCCGGGCGCGGACCCAAACCCGAACCCAAACCGAGTCCCACTTCTACCAAGGTAGCCTTGCACCCTGCACCCTGGGCCCTGTCACCCATACCCACACCCATACCCACACCCTACTTCCAACTGCTGCTCCGTACTGTACTTCGAAGTACTTCATACTTGAAATAGACTAGCACTCCGTACTGTGCACCGTGCAGTGAAAAACACTGTCCGCCCCGTCCCAATTACAGTACTTCCAAGTACTTCCAAGTACGGACGTAGTTCGTATCATACAGAATTCCTTATTCCCAAGGACCCGTCCCCGTCCCCGTCCCTCGACTAAATTCTAGCTTCCCCCAGCTTCCCCCAGCTGAGTGAGCGAGCGAGTGACCAGCCTCAACTCAAGACATCCACGCTCCTCCCTCCATTGTCTATTGTCCATCGACCGGCTGACCTCTCCTCTCCTCACCTCACCTCTCCTCACCTCTCTCTCTCAACGCCATCCACCCATCCACCCGGTCTGCGACTTTCTCGTCATCAGCCGCTCGTCTCTTCGTCCAAGGAAAACACCACTTCCGCCATAGCATTCATTGCTGGTCTTATTCGTTATTCCGCTCAACTTTTATTCGAGACCGCCAACATTCGCCCGCCGCATTCACCACCCATTAATTAGCATTGTGACTTTGCATATTAATCACCATCTCGATCCGATCGCCGTCAACCAGAAGGATTGAGAACTTGGCTCCTTTCCGAGTACCGAACGATCGTTTTGAAACATCATTCCTACCCTTTCGATACCCAAAATCCGTACATTTAGAGACTTTACGAGAATTGTAATTGTAATTGGATTGGAACTACGCAACCATGAGTTCCTCGGCAACTCCAGGGCCAGATGTGCCGGTCGAGAAGAAGAAGGGAGGATTTTTGTCGAGAATGAAAACGGTTCTCAAGAAAGCGGACGGGTCGAGAAGACTGTCATTTTCGTCCAAGACGCCTGTCGCAGGGCCAAGGTGAGAGAGGACTGCAGGACATTCATTCTGTGTCTGACTGACATCTTTCCAGCACGACCAAGCCCATCGCCGCTAAGCCTCTCGTTGCCTCGGCCGAAGAGACGAAACCTGTGCCAGTCGATGAGCCTACGATACCGCCCACTAGTCCTCAACCAAAGAAGATAATTCGAGCAGAGGTTGATGCAGAACGTGCTCGCAAGCTGGGGGAGCGATTCCACGTCACGATTGAGCCGCAGATATGGTCGTCCATAAAGATGGATAACGAGGTTTATCGGATCGAGAAGTCGGTTCGCATGCGTATTCACCGACAATGCCACAGATGCAACACTGTTTTTGGAGGAAATAAGATTTGTGTCTCTTGTGAACACGTTAGATGCAAGAGTTGTCCTCGATCGCCTCCGAAAAAGACCGAGAAAAGGGACAAAGGGAACGTAGCTCCAATCTCTATTCCCCGATCGTTGGATTATCTCGAAGCCGACACCTACTGGAATTTCAGAGACGAGATTAAGCTCACCAGGCCCAATCCCAAGACGGGATGTCAGCCACTGGTGAGGAAAAAGCCAATGCAGCGTGTGAGGAGAACATGTTGCGAATGCTCAACCCTTTTCACCTCCAATTCGAAAGTCTGCCAGAGCTGCTCCCATGGTCGCTGTACCGATTGTCCTCGAGACCCGTAAGTTTGGTTCACCTCTAATAGATGATCCCTACTAATTATTTCAAGTGCAAAGAAGAAGAAATTCCCCGATGGATATCCCGGCGATGCACCCTCGAAAAAGTCCACCCGCCCGGTCAAGTATTCATGCCATAAATGCTTCAAGGTTTATCCTCCCGTTCCCCACCCCTCGACCGGGGAGGAAGTTAAACAGGATTGTGTACGGTGTGGCCACGAAAGATGCATCAGTTGTGCTCGAGCCCCTCCAACAAAGGTCGATCCTGAGCCTGATCCTGAAATCATGAAGAAAGTTGAGGCACGATTGGCAGCACTGAATGTTGAAACTGTGGCGGCTTCCTGACAAGGATTTTGATTCTCTAGAACACGCGATGGAGAGGTCCGGCTCAAGGCATAGGAACTCCAGATCGTCTCACGCCACTTGGGAAATCTAGGTACCTAGGTCGCATCCGGGGATTCACAATTTACGACATAATTAATTGCAAACACGAAAATCATACCTACGAGGATACCAAGCGAAACTTGTTCTATCCATCCATATCCGCCTATTTGATTCAACACGCGCGATTTATACACCTCCAACATTACGTTTTCCTCGATGCTATCGAGATCTCTTCACCTCCGTGCAGCGAGCCATTCCTAGAAGTGGAAAGTGAAGGAAGCAGAGCAAGGCGAATTTGGAAATTGAGCGAGCCCTGCGTGTATTTTATATACCTTGAATGCCGGCGCGGAGGATACCCATTATTTAAAGGCCATCTTGCAGACGAAATGTCAAGTCTGGAAAGAATCAGTTTGAGATAATTATATCATTTCGAACTACTGCTCAATGTTGCCATATCTTGCCATGTTTTTCCTCTGCCTACCTGGCCTATGTCAATTCTTTTTACCCCTCTAGTTGCCGTTGGATAATGTGAGGAGACTTTTCTCCTACTAATCCGAACAGATTCGCCAGCTATCTCATCAAAATGGCCATTACATTAGACAATTTCAAAATCAACTCCGGTACAAATTTTGGCAATATACTAGAGCTACGAGAGCAGAAGACCCCTTCTATGAAACTCGACATAGGACTATCCTTCTCATCCATCCTTCGCAATTACAACATTCACGCGATTTCTACACTCAGCCATCGACCTTTTCATCTTTGGCATCTATCTCGATATCAACATGCACAATCACGTTTGATTCACAACTCCAAACGTCTGCTTTTTAGTTTTGCGTGTCATGTGGACCCTTCCGAACCTCGCTTACCGTATTTGTGCTAGGAGTGGAAATGATATCTGGCAATTGGTCCTTGGATGATGTTATCGGGCCAGGATGCTGCGCTAGTAAATATTCGTCGCGATGACGGATGGCTATTATAGTTGCATTTGAGATTTTCAACGTGGAAATTCCAAATGCGGTCAGGAAACGCTGCTGGGTTTGGGTGCTCGTATATCTCCGATATGGAATCATCATGAACTAAGAATCCTACGCCAGTAAGTCGATAGATATGTTCAAATCTACCCCTCCCGCAATTCCATCCCCCGTCCCTCGCTGCATGTGCATTCTCCCGCCCCGCGCTTTCCTATCATCATAAACACGGCTTCGGTTAAAAATATGCAGTGGACGTCGTTGGGTTGGTAGACGAGCGAATATCGCTCCCGTCGAATTCCCTAGCGTACCGGGATTTTATAGCATCAGGGTGATGTACCGAGGAGTGCGGTTTGCTTGTCGCTTTTGATTGTCATGGTATGGCATGTTAGAGCTTTCATGTTGACGTGTGAGCAGATTCTCATATTGCAGAGCGCTAGGCGCATCCTCTAGCGGCACCATCTATTTCGCTCTCGTGTTAAATACACATATCATCGCGCGCGCGCTCTTGCCTAACGTATCCCATACCGAGATACCGCTAGCTGTATTGCCTACGTACCATCCCCGTCTAGCCGCCTTACAAAGTGCTAAACAAGCGCCCGTTACTAGCTTACCGCGATTCTTAAGCTTCGTCCCCAATTCTCGGTTGCTAGGGGCCGCTGGCGTGAGATTTCGGTTCGGGCGCGGGCTAGATGGGTCCGTGTGGATTGGTTTGGGGGATGGGGTTTGAGGGTCTCTGGTAGGAAGCTTATGGTTTTGGTCTTGGGTCGGGGGAGGGGGTTATGGATGGTTTGTTTTAGCCAGGATGAGGTTCTTCGGACTGGGCTTTTGGTCGTTCGGGTTGTGGGTAGGTGAAGAGCTCAGAAATGGCATGCGGAGAATTCTGAGCCAGGCTTGGCGTGTGGTGATGTCTGGGACGGCGGAATTGCTATGTTGATTTTTGGAAGTACTAGCGTTCTAGGTGGACACGGTATGCTGGACGTCACTTGGTTGAAGGAGAGCGCTATTTACATATCCCTTACCAGATTCATCACCTCCCATTACGCGCTTAGGGAGCTGCTAATGACTTTCTAGGGCGTAGCGTCAGGCTAATGCTCTGCGAATTAATATCTCATTCGGTCGTGACGTTGTTAGATTCCCGTTTCGGTCGACGTGGGGCGATGATGATGGATATTGCGTTCATCGATATCGAGGGCTGGATAAACATGTGATGATACAGCCGTCTGGGCCTTGGAATTGACTGTGGTTCTGAAGGCGTCGGGATAGGATGATCGCGGTGGAATCGATGTAGGCTGTAGCGGGATCACCTGATGCGCCTCCTAAGTTCGCGAGTCTGTGATATTGATTATGTCCCAGATAACGATGTCGTGATGCTGCGTGGGATGTGGTATGGAATATTTGGTCAAGTTGGGAATACTCGAAGGAGATGGAATCATGGTCGTTACCGCTGTGGTTGTACTGCTTGTTTGGGTGTACGCGAAGACGCATCTGACGCGGAAGAATGGGAATTACTTCAAGAATCAATGAGCAAAAGTATGGGATCGTGTATATTCAGATCAGAAGAAAAGACGGCTTGGGGTTTGGATGTTCATTTGTTATTGGATGTATATAACTATGAAAATCCCTCTTTCTATCTCCATCTCCACGTTCATCTCTCCCTGTGACTACAACGCACGACCACCAATGAGTTAATCCTGCTCCAACGCATCCGTATGAAAGACGCCGATACCTAGGCTAAACAGGAGATCGCAGCAACTTATTTTTTGTGGGTTTTAAAATTTTCAACTTTTTTTTATGATTACAAAATTAGAAAAATCAAAACGCTGTGTGCCTCCCCGAGGACTTATCGAGATATCTCGAAACGCTGATGATGATGAACATCCTACGTAACGATATTAGCATCTGGGATCATGCAAAAAGAAGAAGAAAGAAAAAGACGTACGAAAGACCGTATGGCCGATCTTTTTTTTTTTGGATGGCATTTGTGTTTTCAAATTTTTTTTGGGATTGAAAAATTGGAAAAGAAAACGCTGTGACTTTTGGGAGCCTTGGTGGTGTGGATGGTGGTGATGCTGTGATGATTTGTGAGCTTTGGATAACGATTGATGGGTGAAGGGAGATGTGGCATACTGAGTACTGTGAGAGGGAGGGAAGTTAAGAGTTGATGTTGGTGGACACTCAAGGACGTTCGAGAGTTTCGATAGCGAAGTTGGACAGCGACCTTGGATAGCGACATTGGATAGCGAAGTTCGATAGCAACCTTGGATAGCGACCTTGGATAGCGACCTTGGATAGCGACCTTGGATAGCGAAGTTCGATAGCGACGTTGTATTTGTCGTATTATCTCGACGAGTTCAGCGAAGCTTCGGTCCTTTCGGCGGTTCAATCCCATCACCAAAAGGCAACGGATTATCCGGGCGGCCATTCGCATGAGGTCTCGTCCGATAGATACGCGGGAAATTCATTTCCGCGCGGAAGGTAGATCCAGCCGTACGAGCTTCGTCCCTCCGAAGAAGAACAGCCGCATAAGCAGATCTCGTGTAGAGGATCTCCTCGACTGAGAGCGGTAACGGAATCACGATGGATTCCGGGACCGTGGATGGTTTGGTCTTTCGACCTGGCCGTAGCCGGGTTAAGAAAGCGCGAATCTGTTTGAAAAGAGGCATGGTTGAAAGTAGAACTGTTAGTATTGGTAAAAGAAGTAAAAAGTGAGTGAAGAAGAAAGAGAGGGTTGACGTGGAGGGGAGGGAGTATATATAGGTCTGAAAACCTGGGGATGGATTAGTCTCTGACTCATTGATAACTTGACTATACTCAAGTGTCATGCTCAGATCAAAGGTATGCATCTGCCGTGCTGTTAGGGTTGTGTGAAATTGCGCTTGCCTAGGCGCGTCTAACTGTATTGAACCATTTAGACATTCTAACTGCGCTAAGGGACTTCGTAGCGGCCACGGTACCTGGTAAAGATCGAACGAGAACATTTTCAGTGGTTGGAGAATACTACAAAGTGGTCTGATTTTCATTAGTATGTCAAACTATTAAGTCCTCGAGGAGCTCATCGCGGGGGGGTTCTCAAGCAGTGGGTCTTTAGCTTCCTGGTCGCAATTGACATGTGAGTTTTCTGCAATAGTCGTGCAACTAATTGTCCACTATTTTCGATTACGAGCAGTTGCTTTTAAGGTTTGTTAGTTTCAATGTGGTTGAGCAAGTTCCTACGAGGCCTTGCAGACTAGGATGTCGACACCTACGCCAGGTCTGTTCTCAAAAGGTAAACGCGAAGGGTCATGTTCGTCATAATTTCGCTAATAGCTTTTGAAAGTATAGCGTCCTATGTCTTACCCTAGACTTCCCACCAGTGTGAGTGTGGGTCGCCTAAGATACATTGGGACATTTCTCGCTAGCCTATGTTTAATTCTTAGTGGTCGAGACCAACTGAGCAAAAGGACTGCATATAGCTTCTTTGGAGAAGCTTCAGTCGCAATGTTAGACAACGTCATTTCAGTAGGATTTTGATTTCTGCTTGAGAGTGGTCGGATACCCCACAGGGCGTAAGAGGACGGTAAGTTCCTTTTCACTTGCAGCTACTAAGACACTACGAAACAATTCGCTAACCACTCGAATGAACTAGACTAGTCACCTATCATGACGGTCATTCTAACATGTGAACCTCATCTGAGGCTGTGCGTTTTATGCCAAGTGGCTGTGTTCTTCATGTGTAGTTATGCTCTGATTCGTTTAAGCACATGCTAGATGAGTGCGAGCGACGACGAAGCAATGTTTGTGGTAAAGTGATTGTCTGAAGTTTTGCGTGTTTCCCGCGAAAGCCATATGTAATAGAGTAATCTATTTTTGTTCCAAATTGTACCTTCAATGGTACTACGAATACAGCTGAGTTGAGAGTCGGAAACGAGCAGTCCGAAATGAACAGGTAAACGGAACTAAAATAACTTTCAATACAAAACAATATCCTCAAGCTTTTCCTCAAAATCAGGAAGGTCCAAGACCTCTCCATGCATCATGCAATGTACATAAGCCTCCCCAATCAATTGGTAGCCGTTATCTGGCTTTCGACGCAGAATGAATGGCGTATGAGCTCCCATGATTGCACAGATTACATCTCCAGTGACAGATGCAGATGGAACTATTCTTAAGCGCCCATCTTCGATGAGACACATAATCCGGCCGTCCAGAAATAAAGACATGGATCTGGCAAATTCGAGAATTCCTTCCGCACGGTCTAAAGAGTTTTCTGATTCTACAGGAAAATCGGGGTCGAAACTGGTCTCATCCATAAGAATCCCTGTGTACATGCTGCGTCTCTTGTGCCAATGAGATCGCCACAAATGCGCGGCATATAAACTTGAACAACTCACATTGCGGTACAACTTGTGGAAAATTTGTAGGAAATGTTGGTGAAATAATTAATTGATGCTTTTGTTCCATCTTGAGAGCCACACGTGAAGCATGAGGTATAATCAATACTTATAGGTAGAATTACAGTCTATGTTCGGAGCCTGCACTCCCCTTCACGTCCTGACAGCATCCATTTTGAGACCCTCAGGAACAGTAGCGTCCTCATCACCCCACTGTATCTCATATCCCTCCTGTTTCAAATACTTCTTCCAGGCCTCGTCCTCGTTCTCTAGCCTATTGCTGATATCGGGGATGATGAACCAACTGGTCAGTGCTCCGGCTACAGCAAATCCTGATCCAATCAAGAAAACTGCTTGATTACCTTTATAACCACTATCACCGTAGCTTGCCAGGATGGGCTTGAATACTGCCGTTCCAACAGCTGCGCCTGCTTTACCGAAAGCCGCGATGAGTCCTAGACATTGCCCTCGGATACTGGTCGGAAACGATTCACTTGATGCCAACACAATGGTAGCTCCCGGGCCTACTTCCCCAAGGGTGAGGAAGACGCCGTACATAATGATGAATAGTGGTAGTATGTCTTGAATGTCTTTGAGGGCTCCGCCAAGAATGAAACCAAGAGCTGCCTGAAGTCCGAAACCGACAGCCATGGTTCGACGGCGGCCGATTCGATCGCTGAGCAGACCACCAATGAATGCACCCGGGATATAGAAACAGTTGATCACGGTTCCCCAGCCCATATTCTTCGTAAGCGAGGAACCCGCGTTCACACGTTCAAGGATCGTGGAGGCAAACAAACCGAAGGGGTAGGAGATGTAGTTGTATCTATCAAACGTTAGTCGGTCTTTCCAATTACAACACATTTTGATGACCTACAAAAACCAGCCCAAAGAACAGCCGAGAAGTGGTCGCCAATATCGTTTAAGTATTGGCCAGTACGGGATGCGTTCTTTCTTTGCTGCACTTTTCCTATATGCCGTACTTGTTGCCATCTTATACCGGAACCAGAAAATTGAAAGCGGTGGAATTGCTCCTAGAGCGAGAGAAAGTCGCCAGACGATATGATAGTGCTTCTCGTTTTCATGAAAGCATAGAATCAGGAGCAACGGGACAAGTCCACCAAACACGAAACCTAATGTGGCAGAAAGATCTCCGATCAGGGCGAAAATGAAGCCACGATTCTTTCGTACTCCAGCGTCCTCATCTGTCGCTTCTGTGGCACCTGCGCCAGATACCGGATATTCTCTGTTTCAATTAGTAGATTCCAAATTGGTAAAGGAAACGGAACTGACCCTCCAGCACCGACACCAGCAATACCCCTCGCTACGACCAACATCCAAAACATTCCCAACATGTCCTTCCCACTTGATGCTGCGCTCAACGCGATTCCGACCACCAGAATCAGCGTTGTCAATACTGCTCCACTCTTCCGTCCCAGACGATCCGAGATGTAGCCAAAGCCTAACATACCAATGATCATGCCGATAATAAAAGCGTTCGACAGTCGTCCATACATGGTGGCTGAGAGATCAGGGTACAATACGCCAAAGATTAGAGAGAGATTGCCGATTATTGAGGCATTGAACCCGTCGGAACCAATAGCGAGTCCAGAGAAAATGACCATGAGAGTGACGGAGAGTTTAGAGTATCTGGTTTCACCCTCTTGAATGCCCTCGACGTCGTTGTCATTCGGTACGATCTCCGTATCGGTTGTTGCATATTGCGGTTTATTGACCGACATGGCTTTCTCGTCACACTCGTTAGCTGCCATCTTGAAAAGGTACTTAAGTATGTTCGGAGTCCACCCAAAGACAAACCGAACTTAGAACCGAATCGAGAGAATTCTTGTAACGAGTGAAGAGAGCACTACCTACCGTGATATATAGCGCTCGAAGGACAAATCTCGTTTCAGTCTGGCGCGCCCAGGATAGGACACGGCCAATGTACCCAATCACGAGTCCGATAACATACCGCTAGACTTTCTAAGCTCGGGTTCATACTTCGTTCGGTAACGTTGATGGAAAACTTGTACGAAACTCCCAAAAGTCACCTGTCAAGAGTGGGAGAATTTGGCGTTCAGACGGGGAAGTTATATTCGGACCCACTTAAAAAGATTTCGCGACGCGCTGAATGTTGGCCGGCTCCGGGCAACTTCCCACCTCCCACTCATCTAGAAGAACGCGAATGACACGGCAGTGGTTCGGTGACGTGACGTGACATCAAAACTTTTCTTCAATTCTTTGTATCTTAAAAGAGGTTTCTACAGATTTTCTGATCACTTGCGGAAGGAGAAGTGTGCTAAAATGGACGAGAAACGAGTGATCCATAATGGAGACCCAAGGGGGAAAATTATCATCTCATCAATTCAATCGAGAGCCAGAAGAGCTCTGCTTACTGCGGTCTTGACTGCATGCATGTGTTTGCTTCTGGTATACTTCATATTAAGTCTCTACTTCGTAAAACCATGGCTAACACTTTATAGCTCATCCAATACCAATCAAAGTGGCAAAGTCCATGGACGCAGCCACACACGATATCGCAATTTCAGGAATGCTCCAACTCCAGGTTTCTCGCTACCGGTCTTCGGTTTCTGGATTCTGCAGCTCCCCTTCCAGTTTCGGAATTTGTGATGCGACGGAACAATCTCGCGAAAGCACTTGTCGCCGACGAAATTGATGCCTTCGTTGTGGAACCGGGCTATACTTTCAAGTATTATGCCAACGTCAGTCAGCCGGAGTGGGAAGTCTGGGAGCCAGAAGAGCGCCCCTTTTTAATGGTTGTGCAACCGAGAAAGGACAATAAGACCGGCCTCATCGATGCGCTGGTAACGTTTCTTGCGCCAAGCTTTGAGGTTGAGAGAGCGAGGCTTTTAAGTATGCCATTTACAGAGGAGTTGAATTTCGTCCCATGGGAGGAGCACTGGAATCCGTATGAGACTCTTCGAGAACTCTGGGGGGGAGACTCAGACCCCAAGGTTATGGTTGATGACGAGATGAGAGATTTCATCCAAAGAGGCCTCGGCGAGAATGGATTCGAGGTCGTTGGACTTGGTGGGGAAGTGGAAAGAGTAAAGCAAACGAAAACTCGGCGGGAGATCGAAATTGTGAGGGCTGTGAACACAGGTACGGTTGAGGCTGTCAGGGCAATGAGAGAGTGTATGTATCCTGGTCTCACGGAGAACGATGTGATGGAAGTCTTGGATAACACTTTGAGAGTGGCTGGAATGGACCCTTTCTTTGACATTGTCCTCTTTGGTACGTTGATGCAGACAGATCCTTTGATCGCAACCAAAATAAGCGACTGACATTATTTAGACGAGAACGCTTCAAATCCACACGGCGGTACGAATGGGAGCAAAATTTTGGAAGCAGAGACTTTCGTATTAATTGATGTTGGAGCTCATTTATATGGCTACTCATCGGATATCTGTCGGACATTCTTTCCTCCTTTCTTTCCAAAACCAACCACTACCGCAGCGATCTCTGCATTGCCTTCTGCGATTCGCGCGAAGCTTGAGGTTTGGGACATTGTATTGGAGGCTCAAACGCAATCTATGCATGCCTTGCATTCTGGAAATAGTGCCGCATCCGTCGACATCGCAGCGCGAAAGGTCATTACAGATGCCGGCTACGGGGAGGCATTTACTCACCGAGTGGGCCATGGAATAGGCATCAAGGCTCATGAGAGTCCATACCTGAACAAGGGCAATGTGAACACAACGTTGAGGGCTGGTATGACGTTCACTTCGGAGCCGGGAATTTATTTGGTGGATAGGTTCGGCGTCCGACATGAGGACATTCTACTAGTAAAGGAGAGTGGAGAGCCAGAGATCTTGACCGGAACAAGAGCAGTTGGACCCTGGGACCCTTAAAGTATCGCTGACCAGTCTCAATCTGGTCACTAACTAAATATCTGCTCAAGACTACCTCGAGTGCTGCTCACTATTCCCCCCTTTTTACGAGCGGACTGCGTTAAGCGAGAAACTATGCGGTCATAAAACATCGCACTCTTGTCGTGCCAACGGAATTTATGCACTAGCCAGATCTGTGCTCAAGATAGTCTCCAGTGCTGCCGAAGGGCCCCCCTATTTGCAAGCGGACTGCGTTAGCGAGAAATTATGCGGTCATAAAACATCGCACTCTTGTCGTGCCAACGGAATTTATGCACTAGCCAGATCTGTGCTTAAGATAGTCTCGAGTGCTGCCGAAGGGCCCCCCTATTTGCAAGCGGACTGCGTTAGCGAGAAATTATGCGGTTATAAACGAATCGCGCTATTGTCGTGCCAACGAGTTTAATGCACTAAAAAATGTGCTTGTGTAACTAAGCGCGCTCTAAGTCGTCAACCTTTTGTCACGTGTCTAATCAGGGGTGCAGCTTAGAATAAAAGCGAGCTCTACTCCTTCCTTCCACCTATATCCTTTTCTACTTTTCTACACCTTACTCATTGTTTTAACAAGGGACTAATTATTACACGATTAGTACTATTAGGTATTCTAATAGTAGAAATATATTAGGATTATTAAGAGAAACCTAAAGTTCCTTATTA
>QYAH01000066.1:0-79230 GCA_003988945.1 Chaetoscypha palmicola | reverse complement strand
ATTAGGAAGTAACGCGTACAACTATTTGGTGTTCTTACCCCTTGTAACTACCCTTGTAAGCGAAGGCGGTGACAATTAAAGCTCCTGGCACCTCCGTAAGAGATATCTAGTATAGTATCCATCCTCACACAACTTCTCTTAACTTCTCATATCACAACCATCCTCTCATCCCTATAACAAATGAGTATGAGTGCCTCCCTCGCTGTTGTATCTGAATATATCTATGATATGATATACATGTTAGACTGTTTGGGTTGATGTGGTCGAGTTGGATATGATTCATGTTAAGCTTAGGTAATCAAGCTCCCAGCTAGCGCCATAATTTCCATGTCTATCTCAACGACATCACATCTTCAATGTCAATCTACATACTCGAATCTTATCGGTATACTTCACGCCCCTTCCACTCTCACCGCAGAGTTTCCACCTGACCACCATGACGCATCTCCCATTATTTTCTTCGTCGCCGCCAAGGCCAAACGTCAGCCGCTCCCATGGATCCCCGCATCACAAGCCAGTGATGGTAACACAACAGTGCTGCAGTTTGGTATAGATTGGATAGGCGGTGCTTCTTCGGTGTTGTAGAACCCGTAATTCTCGGGGGAGCGATGTGCGACTTTGTCACTCTGAAGAAGTTTGTCTATGAGGGATCTTGATGTGGTTTGGGAGCTGAGAGGATCGGGTGAGGTCTATGCGTAGGGCTTGTGTAGGGTTTGATAGCTTGGCGGTCGGTGGATACGAAATGCCATGCCATGCCATGTGTCTAACTTCCCCAGATTACAGCTCTGTGGGGCTGTCACTTGTTAGTGGATTGCGGGGTTGCCCGCTTAGACAGGCTAGCTATCAAGAAGATAGATAGGAAAGGTATGAGCATTGAATTTGGGCAAGTATATTATTGAATTGGCAGATCTATGGGTTCTCAAGGTAGAGTATTTCGGTGGAATGCATGACCGAGCCACCATCTTCTTTACACTACGTTCGAGCGAGTCAAGAAATCGTACTCGAGGCAAGCAACCGTAGGGATGGCCAGTATGTCGTCTACCGTGTTTTGGAGATGTGAATCAGGTGAAGGGTAGATTAACATAGCATAGATCCAGGAGAATCATTGGATGAAATGCGCCAACCCCAGTACCCCGCCTTCTGTCTTTAGGAATTCGAGTATGAACGATTGGAGGGTGAAGGTGTGGCGCGAACAAGGAAAAGATGTCTCGTGGGATAATAGTCCGAACATTCGTCAGGGGGTTGAATGTGGAAGGTAGCTGGAGCTGCGAGGTAAATTGATATCGCTCGGGTAGCTACCGATATATATCAACCCTCGACATCTGCCAGAATGCAAGTTTCCATTTCGTTAAAAGGTATGCATCTCCCCTGTGAGTGAATCACAGGAATTAATCAAGCACAGAGATTCACAAAAGCTCCCGTCGTCAAGTATTCACCTCTCTGCCGAGTGTCGCTTCATCTCGCGCTGGCTAGCCGAGATAAAAACATCTCGACCTCCCTCCCACCTCCGACCCACTACAACATACAAAATTATCGATACAGACTTGATACCAAAATCCGAAAAGGCTCGCAGATCACCAAGATGGCGATCTACAAGAGAAAGATCACTGTCTCGGATGACACGGTCACATCGGCTGTGAATCTGACGTTAAAGCAGTCTTTGGTTCCTAATTTGCTCGGTGAGTCTCCTCCTAGCAATCGCGCAGTCGATCTATCTGTCAAATGTTCAATACTAACGTCTAACGCGCTATAGTTACAATTCTCTTCTTCCTCTGGTACGCGCCTCAATACCCACTCGATCTCCCCATATCATCTACTATGACACGCTCACCTCACTAACACATCCACACCTAGGGGTTTCGCATACGGTCTCCTCGATGTCCTAAACCCACACTTCCAAAAATCCCTCAACGTCACCCCCAGCATGGCGAGCGGCCTCTCCGCTGCCTATTTCGGCGCCTATTTCATCTGTCCTCCCACCATCAGCGGCTGGATCTTGCGTAAATGGGGATTCCGCGTGACGTTCATGACGGGTCTTGCGGTTCTCGCGGTGGGATGTCTGTTGACGTGGCCGAGTGGAGTTAAGAGCTCGTTTGGCGGGTTTTGTGGTAGTATGTTTGTGGTAGGCACGGGATTGTCGACACTTGAGACGGCGGCGGATCCGTTTTTGGCGATTTGTGGTCCGCCGAGGTATTCTGAGATTCGGTTGAATTTGGCGCAGGCTGTTCAAGCTGTTGGTGAGTTGATCTGTTTCATCCCAGTATGACAGTAATGGAAATCGTAGTGCTGATTTGTATATCAGGTTCTTTCGTAGCACCTCTCCTCGCTTCCCGCGTCTTCTTCGCTTCGACTGTCGATACAGCTGAAGGACTCAAGAACGTCCAATGGGTCTACCTTGGCGTCGCCTGCTTCGTGGGCTTATTGATCATTCTCTTCTTCCTGGCTCCGATGCCTGAGATCACCAACGCGGATATGAATACCCAAGAGTTGATGATTGTCGACTACAATCCTGGACCATTGAAGAAACAGTACAATCTCTTCCTCGCGGTCTGGAGTCAATTCTGCTACGTCAGTACTCCCCCTCTCCTCAAGTTTCCGCATTCTAATCTCATCAGGTGGGCGCTCAAGTAGCAGTCGCGAACTACTTCGTAAACTTCTGCGAAGAAGCAGGAAAAACTGCATCAATAAGCTGTAAGTCCCCTCCCCCCTTTTCAAATCCATATCCACCCATCCTTACAATCCCAGCCGACATCTTCGCCGCCGCCCAAGGTCTCTACGCCTTCAACCGCTTCGTCGCCGGCGGCCTCATGACCATCAAAGCCATCAAACCGCGCTACATCCTCGCCCTCTACCTCGCCATGTGCTTCGTCTTCGTCCTCGCCGCCTCCCAAACAACCGGCAATGCATCCATCGCAATGCTCTGTCTCGTCCTCTGCTGGGAATCCGCCTGCTTCGCCACAATCTTCACACTCGGCCTCCGCGGTCTCGGCCGCCACACCAAAGTGGGCGGCTCCCTCATCGTCGCTGCCATCAGCGGCGGCGCCGTCTTCCCACCCATGACGGGCGCCGTGGCTACGTATCTTCAGCGCAGAAAGAGTACGAAGCCGTTTCATATGGCCATGTTGATTCCCATGGCGGGGTTTATTGCCGCGTGGGTGTACCCGGTGTATGTTAATTTGTTCAATCGGGTCGTTATGGATACGCATCGTGATACGGATGTGGGGATTGTGGAGGGGGGGAGGGATAAGGAGTTTGGGCTGCATGCGGTTGATAGTAGAAGGGAGCATGGACTGAGTGCTGTGGATGATAAAGGCGAGCGAGGGGCTACTGCTACTGCTACTGCTGTGGAGCGGATCTAGGTTTCGTGTGGTTGTACGGTGGATTATCTGGTGCGAGGGGAAGGACAATATTCTGGTTGGGTAGCTAGGCGAGCGTGTGTGGTTTACACGACATATGGTGATGGACAGCAAAAAGCTGATCGTGCGTGATTTATGATACTATCGTGTATTTGGAAATCATACAGAATATGCCTCTCATACTATCTACCGACCCCATAAACACTATCCTAAACATCCACCCGTAGGATTTCCTTGTCCCCAGGCTCTCACAGCCACAAACTCCAAAACCGTAATGTGGTAACACAACGGTATCATCATATCATCATATTATACCTATTAGTAATACCCCCCCTGGAAAACTGAGCACTTAAGTAAGCTATCAATGCTGCGTCTGGACGTATGGAAATAGCTCGCTCATACATCAGGTGTTCATGATACTACTGCTTACATTTCTGTAGACATAATTTCGTGTGTAGTGTAGTATCATGGCTCTTATTGTACAGGGAAGGAAGATGGCATAGTATATCGGAAATCCGGTGTAACAGAGAGGAGGAAATGTATACGAGTGCTAACAGGCACATTGAAAAGGCGAGGTGGGAGTGTATACAAGATTGGATATTAGGTGAGTTGTTAAGACTTATATCCCATGGAAGTCCTCAATTATTTAACTCATAAGTTACAAAGTCATCACATCCCCAACCCATCCTAAAACCAAAACAAACATCTTTTCTTCCCATCCCATCGCTTCATCCCACCTCATCCTATCCCCCGCTCGCACCCCATCGACCCTCCCACTCCCACTCCCCCTGTTATCCTCGTTCCCTCCTGGCCTCGCTTCCGACTCGCGGGGTACAACCCGATCTGCAAACATGCACAGCACCTCGCATATCCACAGCACGGAAATTTTGTGGCTGCATCGGCTGAAAGGCGAGCCGTGTACAGTAGTATCGTATTGTATCCTGGAAATCGAAAAAGTAAATGAGGATTGTAGAGTTTTATACTTGAGGGGTCTCGCGGAGCTGACATTTTTGGGCCTTGTTTCTGCTCATGCCTTTTCACTTCGCTTCGCGGATATGTTTAAAGATTCACGAGGAAGCTGAAAAGCTCCCGACTCTGCATCGCCAGCGAGATTTAAGTGATAAGAAGTCGTGAAAACAGACTTCAGCTACCAGACTAGAACACACCTAGGTAGGAAGTGCCCGTGCTCTTTGGTGGCTAGCTGTAGTATTGTTCTACCGATCTACAGCCTAGTCCAGCGAGTTTCGCATGGTATTGTCAGGCGGAGGTGAGGTGCGGACGCTGTGATTGTGAATACTGTAATCCTTTTACGCCTGGGCCCACTTTGGAAGGTAGACAATAGGAAGATTAGCGAATGATTACTTGGTTGGTTTCTTAACACCAGAGCTCGATCTTCCGACAATTGCATACCGATCTTGCAACATTTTCGATATCGAGAATGCGATCTATCTCCTCCATATTGGCCTTGGGCCTTATGACTATCCTCTCTTTTGGGATTTGCGCAGCTCCACCAAGCATAACCACCGCGACGATCTACGAAGATCTGCTGGCGAATCCTGAAGAATATGGATTTAGTTCTTGGACTCGGGATGTAGAGGATCGAGTGAGGAAATTGAATAAGACGGCTATTGACAAGGGCTTTGATGGATGTGAGAATGCTGTGAGTTGTGATCAATGCAAAGATGAAAAATAGACAGGATGAAGACTAATCGAGAATTTTCGAATAGTGTGCGATCCTTGCGATATTCATGGGGAATGTATCGAGTCCAGGGATGGCCGGGTATCATCCTATTCCGTACTGGTCGATCCAGCAATCTGAAGTCACGCCTGCATGTCGAATCGATGTTTCCAGCGCTCAAGATATCTCCAGGACAATACAGGTCTCCAACTTGACGGATTGTTCTTTTGCGGTGAAGAGTGGAGGCCACGCTTCATGGGCTGGTGGATCGAGTATTCAAGATGGGATATTGATAAATTTGGCGAACCTGAATATCCTGTCACTGACCGCTACTGGAAACATGGTTAGTGTGAGCGCGGGCAAGAATTGGCATGATGTTTATGCGAAGCTGGATCCTATGGGGTTTTCGGTTGTTGGAGGCCGAGAAGCTGGAATTGGAGTCGGAGGACTTCTTCTAGGTGGTGAGTGTGAATGCAGACGGATATTGCTATATTCTGACACTTCGATAGGAGGGATTTCGTACTTCTCCGGTCGTTATGGATGGGGTTGTGACAACGTTCTCAACTATGAAGTCGTGCTAGCCAACGGGAGCATTGTGAATGCATCGGCCCGCAAAAATCCAGATCTATACTGGGCTTTGCGAGGTGGTTCAGGAACCAATTTCGGAATCGTCAGCCGTTTCGATCTGGCGGCTTTTAAGCAAGGACTAATGTGGGCGGGAAGTAAATTTTATCAGTGGGCACACAAGGAAGCTCTTGTAGATGTGTTCGCTCAATTTGTCATTGATGCTCCTACTGACGACTTTGCGTAAGCCTCCCCGATTTCTTCTCATACCAGTCTTTTGGAAAGATCACGTTGGCGAGCGGTAAAGCAGGTGTGACTGCCGAGCCAGACGGGCTGTCTCTTTCCCAGTTATTGTTCGGTACGGGAACTTCAGCGAGATTTGCTAAATGGCTGTTTTAGACACCTCTACATATCCTTTGGGTATCATACCGCACTCGGCGGGTTCGCGGGAATAGCGGGACCTGCCTATAGCAAGGCGGTCTCGAGTCCACCAATCTTCAGTGAACTCAATAAAATACCGACATTTGGTGATACGACAAAGGTTGCAAGTTTGGCGGATCTGTCGGTGGAACTCAACCAGACTGATTATTTGAGGTATTTCCATATCTTGGCCACGTGATACCGAAGGAATACTAACTGTTCTCCAGAGAAGTGTGCGTTTCGTGTTTGCCGTGTAATAATCCCCCCTGAACAAGACTGACCCCGGCCAGATTCAAGACTATAACAATCAAGAACGATCCGACTTTGATGAAAAAGATTGTAAAGATCTTTGAAGAAGAGGTGACAAGTGTTCTGCATGTGACCGGGCTTAATCCGTTCTTCGCTTTCCAGGCTCTGTCACTCAACATAATCGATAAAATGCAAAAGAATGGTGGCAATGTCCTTGGATTATCATCGCTTGATGGACCCTTGATAAGTATGCTACTTTCCTCCAAATACTCTCATTCCCACTAACAGATCTAGTCGTGAATCTCAATTGGGGGTGGGCCTATGAAGCAGATGACGCCTTAGTGTTTGCCACCTTGGACAGATTTATTTCTCGAAGTGTTGATTTAGCCAGATCTTTGGCTTTGTATCATCCATTCATATACATGAACTATGCAACTTTAGATCAAGATGTGTTCGCAGGTTACGGACAAAAGAATCTGGCGAGGCTGAAAAGTATCCAGAAGATATACGATCCGACAGGTGTCTTTAGACGATTGCAACCTGGGTATTTCAAGCTTGGATAGTTTAACGAGAAGTTGACTGTTCGAGACTAGAGGCGCGGTAAGCATATATTGAACCACTACATAGTCTCCTCCTTGTAGATATGTTCGGGCTTTCATACTCAGTTGCTTTCTAGATGGTCTAGTTAGAAAAACTCGAAGGAAACAGATATCCGTTATGATAGGGCATTGTACAGCATGTGGTGACACTTGAACCAAATGGCGTCAGTGGTGATTTGAGGACACTCATCTAATTTTCACGCTCGCGTGAAACATGACCTTCCAATGCTTGCAGGAGAGTTGCAATTGGGGCTATCACACTTGAGATGTTGTACGTTTTGCTATTTGACTCGGTAAGCTTTTACCACTTCTTAGGTGCGCCAACCACTGTCCTGGAAAACACAGCGCTTGCAATTGGCTCTGAGGCTTTCGCCTTCTGCTTCGCCTGAATCCCAGTCCTATCCGTCACTGGAGTGGCGTTGATGATATTATCAAACTCGTCGTCGTCCCCATTGTCGGAATCAACCTCAACATCCGAATCTTCTTTTAGTGGAACAGGACGAGAGATTTTCTCCGGAGCGAATTTTGGTGTGTCTTTTGGGTTTGAGAATGGTTTCGATGCGAGGACGCGCCGTCTCAAATCAGCCATTTCTTCTTCATCGTCTTCATCATCTGTAATATCCATTGGATCCTTCTCTTCCATTAAATTGGGCTTCTCTTCGACCTTCGCTGGCTTTGTGCCGAGATATATACCATCAATCTCCTCGTCTTCATCGCGCTCTTCGCCATCCTCATCATCATCCTCTTCATCTGAGCTCTCTTGTACTCTGTGATTTGTATTTCCACCCTTCCACATATCGGATTCCTCGCCATCCTCACCATTTGTCCTGTTTTCGGCATATTCCTTCTCCAATCTTGCCATCCATGCCTCTTCTGTTTTCTTGATGTCTGCCTCATCCGTACATGCAGCATATCGTCGCAGGACGGACGAGTTGATCTCGAGAAAAGTAGGCCCGTACGAAAAATGTGATAGAACCTCCTCGGCCCATTCTGGGTGGCCGCATATGTAGAACGCCGCTCCCAAAGCTTCTACACAATTTAATCTCCATGGCTTCCCATAATTTACACTATTCGCGGCAACCAGATATGGCAATAGCCTCTCGCATTTTCCTCCTATCTTTGCCCATGGAACCTCTTTGACTCGAGCCCACGAGCATTCAACCACGGCAGCTCCGTATTGTTCCATGATTTCGCGATCTGCCGGTGAGATGGTTTGCTTCGCATTCGGACTGATAATAACCCCAGAATGTTTCTGTCCAACATGAAGTTCACGCATGAGACCCAGCTTCATCATTTTCTTCCCTGAGCATCTCTTTGGATCGCATTGACCTAAATCCCAGCATGCAGCTTTGAAGGCGGGGCGTGATCCTGACGCGGGGGGATCACCATTCTCGTCATTGTTTCGCGGACCTCGCGGTCTCGGCGAGTTGCTATATTTCTTTCCTTTAGCGGAGAACCCATCTTTCTTATGTCGCACCATTGTGGGCGTTGTTCTTCAAGGCCGTAAAAAAAAAAAGTTATCGAGGAGTGACGCGGGTCGCAAGCAAGTCGAGCATCCCCACCTGCCCTCGAAAACATCAGGCCGCCACGCCCTCGCTTCCGCTCGTGAGCATCGCATCACTGCAGCGCAGGAGCCACGAACACCAGGACCAGAACTCCCCCACCATCTGCGCCGACTCTTCTGGGCAGCTTGCTCTTCGCAAATACAACTTTCAACTCTTCCCACGATTAGCAGTGGTAATATCCACTAGAGCCCTCCAGATGGAGGCAGCGTCGGCGCGAATGGCGGCCAGAGACCGCTTTGGCGTCATGGGTGACCCGGGTCCCTCACAACTACAACGATACATCCAACAAGCTTGCAGTCCGGAGCATTTCGAGCCCAATCTTGCGCTGAATCTTGAAATCTCGGACTTGATTAACTCGAAGAAAGGGAATGCGCCTCGCGAAGCTGCCGTAGCTATCGTAAATTACATCAATCATCGAAATCCCAACGTCTCCTTGCTAGCACTCAACCTCCTTGATATTTGCGTCAAGAATTGCGGATACCCATTTCATCTTCAGATCAGCACCAAGGAGTTTTTGAATGAGCTTGTCAGAAGATTTCCCGAACGGCCGCCGATACGGGCAACAAGAGTCCAGCAGAAGATACTGGAAGCGATTGAAGAATGGAGGGGAACAATCTGCCAAACCTCGAGATACAAGGAGGATTTGGGATTTATTCGGGATATGCACAGATTGTTAAGTTACAAGGGTTACATGTTTCCAGAAGTTAGGAGAGAAGATGCTGCTGTTTTGAATCCCAGCGACGTGAGTTACCCCACCATGATTGCAATGCTGCCCCACTAACTTGATAGAATCTTAAATCGGCGGAGGAAATGGAAGAGGAGGAGAAGGCTGCTCAGTCTGCGAAACTCCAGGAGTTGATTCGACGAGGCGGACCGGAGGACCTACAGGAAGCGAATAGACTGATGAAGATTATGGCTGGTTATGATACACGACAGAAGACCGATTATCGAGCAAAAGCGGCAGAGGAAGTGGGCAAAGTTCAGCAAAAGGCGCGGCTACTCGAAGAGCGTTTGGCCGAATTCAAGCCAGGAGACACAATGACTGAAGGAGATGTATATGAGGAGTTAGCATCGGCATTACAAAGCGCACATCCAAAGATTCAGAGGATGTGTGAGGAAGAATCTGATGATCACGAAGCGGTCGCCAAGCTTCTAGAAATAAATGACAGTATTCATCGGACCGTTGAGCGTTACAAGTTAATGAAGAAAGGGGATGTCGAGTCTGCCGCGAAGATCGCCAAGGGCACACTGGGTACCAGTACTGGTGTCAGCAAGAACGCTGCGAATGAGCTGTCTCTGATTGACTTTGGTGGCGATGCGGACGAGACGAATGAAATGAATGAAGCGAATGGAAGCAGTAGCAATTCTACGCAAGTCTTAGCTCAAGGGCAACCCGGAGGTCTTGAGGACGACTTACTAGGTCTGTCAATGGGAGAAACCAGCTATGGCCAGGGAGGTGGGATTTCCCTTGGCTTTGGAAGTAATACAAGTAGGTCGATTGTGGAAACCGCCTTGCATTTACTGATATGTACCAGACATGCCTGGTCCAGCATTAATATCTTCCACGTCAGAGCATAGTACAGCGAGAGGACCGACTCCCACCATGTCACCAACTCCACAACAGCCAGCTCTGGTCAAGCCGGATTATTCTTCATTTTCGGCATTCGGCTCCCCATCACACCCGGTCTCTAAATCTACAACACCACAACCATCACTTTTCCAACAGCAGCAACAAGCTGCCTTGGCAAATAAACCACATCCTCCGCCGCCATCTTCTGATCCATTTGCGGCTCTCGCGTCGCCTGCAAGAGTATCAACCCCTCAACAGCCCGCTCCCTCCATATTTGATTTCGCAGCTCACCAACCTCCAAAGCCTACTCCAGCTCCAGCTTCAGTCCCAGCAGCAGATGACGACGAATGGGCATTTTCTTCAGCGCTTCCAGAGGGACTTCCCTCTTCCAACACGATTGCAGTAAGCAATACCGGCCTAATCATATCAATGCATGCATGTCGAGAGCCACAAACTCCAACAATAATTACACTAGCTATGACGTATTCCAGTCAACTAGATGATACAATATCCCAACTCGAATTCCTAGCTGCTGTCACGAAAGTGGGCAATGTCCTCTCCTATTCTTTGTTACACTTTACTAACTGTCGCGCAGGGATACTCATTGAAACTACAACCACAGACTGGTCGGATACTGCAGCCGCGTCAGCAAGCTGGGATAAAGCAAGTCATTTATCTCAACGGTGTAGAGCCAGGGAAAGGAGATACTGTCAAGCTAAGGTGGAAGGCATCATATAAAGCAGGCGCACAACCGGTCAATGAGCAGGGGGAGATTGCCTCTCTAGGTATCTCTTAAGACATCAGAGCATACACTTTTAACATCAAGACCCTACCTGACTTTCTCTGTGCACACCAGTGAGATTTGAACTGCCGCCTTCTAAGATATGAATTTGTTCAATTCTAGAGACGTGGCTCAGCAAACGTGATATATATTTTGAGCTGCGATGTTATACTTCGTAATCCTTTTGTTCATACCGTTCTTTGTGGTAACACTGATTCATTAATATGTGTTTTTCGCTGTAGGCTCAGCCTTTAAGAAAGCTTTTATAGACGTGGTTGAGTTGTTGCAGATTGGTGCAGATAACGCCGAGAGAATGACTGCTGACATAATCAGAGCATTCTGCAAAACCCACATCGCGCAGTGTGAACCGCGCTAGGATGAATTTGGAAGTCTTATCATCCACCTATCTCTCACATGTTCGCCATTTCCTCCCAACAGCTCTACTCAAGATCAATTCGAGTGTTCTGATATCACAATGTGCAATGCTCGTCATGAGTGTGTCCAACGATGATATCCATCCATATACATTAAATTACTTTACGCTAAAGTCCATCTCATACCCTACTCTCGACCGCGACAGGAGTTGCGAGCTCCTCCATCTCAGGCGTTCGCGCTCCAGAAGCATCGTCTCGCCGAGATTGCAAAGCTTCTCCCTCGTCAGCAAGAAACCCTGGATTGGTGTCAAAGCGAGAATCTAGCCAGAACACCCGCTCATCGTTCTTCTCAATCATTTTGCGCACACTCTCCGCCTTTTTGTGACCGCCTATATACCATATCACACTTCGAATTGCACCAACCACAGACACAGCAGCATACAACCACTTGTACATCGGATATGTGAAACAGCCCCAAAAGCCAGGCTGTAGATCGGGACGCCTTCTCGTGTGCCAGAGTCTGAATATCAATAGTGGAATCATCGAAATCAGCATCAAGAGTAGAGCCTGCCGCCAGAAGATGGGATTGCCTCCCATGGTTACCAACACTGGAATGCGAACCCAGTCGACTACAAGCGTCGCAATTGCGTAACAATGTACGAATTTCTGAGCGACGATACCTTGTATGGTGTTTTGTCCATTCAGGGATAGGAAAAGTCGACCAAGGAAGCCGAAGAGCCTGCCATGCCTGCCCATCTCCCAAGAATTTTTGCGTTGTTGCCACCAATTCAGTCCGGGCCCAAATATTGTTGTGGGAACCTCTGTTTCCAGTACTATTCGGGAATCCACGACAATCCTTTTCTTCATCTTCTGCATGGACAGTCCAGTATTGACGTCTTCTGCGATGAAATCAAGAGAATGGTAATTGGAAATAAGATCGATGAGCGTCTCGGTCTCGCAAAACCATCCAGCTCCGTGGGGATAGAGCACACCACATATTCTAGATTCTGCCATCTTACTGAGACCGGACATCTTGTATTCGCAATCTTGCCATGCGACCAGAAAAAGTGGGCACTTTCCCTGTGCGTCAATTGCTCGCAGGGGAAAAGCAACACCTTTGGTCACGTCGTCAATCTTGTCGATCGGTGCGCGGAAATTGTCAGGAATAGAGACGTCGTCGTCTACTGTCATGATGAAATCATACTTCTTCCGGGCTGCTAAAGCACCAACCAATTGCGCCGCATTCTTGCTTCCAATTGGCGACCAGATGTATACGATGTCAGGATGTTGTGTACGCATCCACGCTCGGAAGTCGTCTGGAGGATATTTCGTGCGCCCGTTGTCAACAATGAAGATGTCTTGAGGACGAAAGTGTGGATAGGCAGATTCGAGGACCTTTTTCATGGCAGTCCTGTCGCTATTGTGGCACGGAATCACCAAAGCTGTTCGATATTCGGAGTCCTTCTCCGCAACCTCCCCCGAAATCTTCTCTGATACTTTATTGCCGTTACCAACCACTTCGATCTCGGGAATCGCTCCCGTGTCTTTTTCTGTTAGGTATTCGGTGCTGGCCCGCTTCCCTGTAAGCTTGCTTGTTTTCGTGTATTTTTCAAAGTTTGCCTCTACATCAGCAGTCTCTGGAATCTTTCGTACTCTGTCCGCGGGGTCCAGATCTTCCACTCGGGCGACAATGAGGACGATGGATATCATTATAGGTTCGAGACCGAGGACGATGATCAGCACAGCGAGCATATTACTCCTCGTGATGTTCATAGCCTTATCAATCCAATGAGTATAGACCTCAGAGACTACTATACCTGCAATTGCTGCGGCAACGAGGAGCAGCACAGTGTACTTCCACCATCCAAAGGGCCAAAAGATATGCCGAAAGTCGACCATTTCCAGGATCGTTTTTGGATCGACATGTCTTAGAACCCCATCCTTCATAGTCCCGAAAACTTTGCCAGGGCCAAATCGTTTCCGTTTCGTCTGGCGGCCCCCAGCTATAGGGAGGGCTTCCGAGCTGCCCCAATCCATGTTGACCCGCCATCGATCATCATCTCCGCGTTGGGAAGTATAAGAGTCGGCTAACGACGTCGTTGAATCCCAGACGCTCTGAACTGCAAAGCTTGTTTCCTGCTGTAGGGGCCCTGTTGGGGACGAAAACTTTCTGAGAAACACCGGGCGATCAGTTCCAGGGTGAATTAACGTTGCGGATGGACTTCCTTCAGACACACAGAGAGTGCTGACATCACTAAGTTGATAAAGGTGCGATCTGGGCCGTGAAAGCTGTGCAGGAGCAGGCCAAGCAGGCATTAGCATTATAGCATTGTCGTCGCTTTCTGAGATCTCCGGATCTGTCTTTGCGGATCTCCGAAGATTCCCAGACATTCTTTTCGTTCGTCCATCTGAAGGCATTTGTGCATCCGAGAGGTCCTCCCGATTTGAGTCGGAGGCATCTGATATATCCTCATATACAACACCGCGAGTTGAAAGGTGCGAGTCCGATGTATCGTCGTATTTCGAGTAGAAAGGGTTTGAGAGCCTTTTCTTGAGATTCGAAGATTGATTCCTATCTCCATTTTGTACACAAAAACTGGATAATGGTTCATCGTCAGGAAGAATATCACTCGTCGCCCTGTCCATGAATGGATTTGATATTCTAGTGCCCACAGGTGGAGTTAAGTCGCTACTCCTATCTTGTCCGTTGTAATACGGATTGGACAAACGCCTAGCTTGCCTTGAGACCCGAAGTTCTAGCTGGTCTTGTGCAAGAAAAGGATTTGATGAACGACGTTCGCGTTGTATTCCTGTGCCTCCGTCCTGTATCCGCGGCAAGAATGGATTCGATAGACGCCTGCCCCCGGGAGAGGCAGCGTTATTCTTCATGGGTTCCATGTTCCGAGTATCCGCTCGCTCGATTTCAATGGTGTTCTCCTTCGCATGTTAGGTCAGCTTGCACTTCATGTATCGGCTCATCAACGGTTCTCACATTCGATCTCACGAGGATAGAATTCGGAAAGGGCTGTACTCGAGCCACTCTCGCGTCTTCGTCTCTAGTTCATTGGAAGTCTCTTGAAACGAATGTTGAAAACGAGAGGATAGTTTGAAAGGAAACTCTAAGTTGCAAGACTGCTTGACAACTCGCTCCTAGACAGTCCTCACCCTCCCTTTTACACGCAGCCGGTGTACTTTATTTTCCCTTGACTGCTCTATACTGCAGCCAGTCAATAGTCTAGTCGACTGACAGGCTAAGCATTAGTTCGAGAGCTCTGACTCCGAACAGAGACCGCCACCTACAGTGATCTCTGGCCTGAAAACTCAGCGAAAAACAATTATTGTCTTTATTGCGCTAGTTGTATGCCAAGTGGCGTGCCTGAGTGATTGTGGATCCAGGAGGTCCCGAGACGCAGGCCATATGCACAGGGTCAGTCAGATCTGCGCATCCCTACTTGGTACTAGATCGTTGAGAGATCGTATCCAGGATAGCACCCCAGTGCGATATAATTGGCAAACCTACTCGGTTTCTACGTTGAGCGAAACTTCTTCCCCAGGAGTCGAGCGGTGGGCATGATGACTGATTGCACGATTGCCACTATTCCCCTGCTTGATATCACGTCCTCCAGGTTATAAGGCTGTCCTAAGGTCACAGGATATGCATTCACAATCCTACAAGGTGTGTAAAAAACGTTACAATTGAACGCCCTTCTGCTAGGCCTGAGTTCACTTGCGCGAACACGTTCCGAATTCTAGCTGTTGTTAGCATATCCTAGCCCGGTACTGGCAGCAAAAGCGGCTGGTGTCGCTTTATTTAGCAAAAACGACAATGCAAGCAGGGATGAGCGGCAGGGGCCGAGCGAAATTATTCCAAGCTAAGTACGTATTCCTTTTACAGCAGAAACCTAAGTAACGCGCTGGGATTTTGAATCAGATTCAGCTGACAATCATCCGGCCCATCCCATGTACTATGTACATGACGGCGTCGGCTAAGTTCTCATATAGCGAGCACGCGAGGTCCAATCCCAATTGTCAGCACAGCATCTGCCGCCTTGCCTGGACACCTGTCCTTAGGAACGTGGCATCCTCATTCGTCCCGAAGTGCTCTGTACCATTCACTTCTTATTCCATTAAAGGTCCGGAAAGGGTTTCAATCAGACATGACCTATCAACCGACCCAGGTAAGTCGAGATCTTGTAGTCAAGATTCATTTCCTAACTCCCTTCGCCACTAGATGGGGATTTTCCGGTGTCAGAATCCCAACGGCGGACTATCACTTCCTGTTGCTTGAATGCACACCCCGTGTCGAAAAATTGCTGCATCTTGTGTAGTACCTTTCGGCTTGCAGTCGCATACTCAACCCACATTTGAGTACCAATGTACGGCATCCTGGCGAGTGCCACGTGTGACGACCACGGATGGGATGTCGAGGGCCAAATGAAGAAATTCCGACGAAGCGGCCGAAAGTACTTCGTTAGTTATTTGCAAAGCCTGTTGCTTGGCCAGAGTCACACGTCTATCAGATGTGGTTACACCGTCTTCTGTGCCACTTCTGGCCCAATTGAAAATCTCTCTCTCCTTCTGCGTTCCTTTTTACTATACTATTGTCTAGGTGCGCTGAGCGTGCAGAAACTCCGGCACTAGAAATATCGATTGAAATCGGATGGGGCCTGGCGATTTCTTGCTGAGATCCCAAAATGCCATGTAGTTGTGTATACATATTGACCACTTTCGAAATTGGGCTCATACTGCAGCGAATTTCAAGACGTCAATCCACACTCGTTTGAACCCATGGCAGACATCTCCAGTAGCAGTTCCTCTTGCCAAACATCGCCATTATCATCTTTCGTTAATTCTGCATTTAACACTCCTGCGACTGAAATATCGACATTATTCAGCAATGGCTCCGACACTCATTTTGCCAATACAACCCAAGGCGAGGATTGTATTTTAGTGGTTGGTGGTTTAGGATATATTGGAAGCCATACAACGTGGGAACTGCTGAAAGAAGGGCACAACGTCATCATAATCGACAACTTGGACAACTCATTCCGCAGCGTTCTTGAAAGCCTGCAAGAACTTTTGAAAGAGCGTTCGAGGACGCACGGTCTGCAACCATCCCTCACATTTTACGAAGTAGATTATAGAGATCAACCAACTGTACGACTCATCCTCAACAAATATGCCAAGCCGTCGGTTACGAGTCTTCAAGATCTCAACGATGAGGAGCCTGTATCGCAACACTCCCATATTTCCGGTGTCATTCACTTTGCGGCATACAAAGCAGTTGCCGAAAGTATCAAGCAGCCACTGAGATATTATGCCAATAACGTCGGTGGTCTAGTCAATTTCTGTTCTCTTCTAGGAGACTTCGGCATCAAAAGTTTTATCTTTTCTTCCTCTGCGACAGTCTACGGCGCATCACATGCGACAGGCGATAAAATTAAAGAAGAAACTTGCACCCACGAACCAACTTCGTATCTCGATAACGATGGTCGCATACACATGAATGTCGGGGGCTGCTCTGGGCTCACAAATCCATATGGACGCTCAAAATGGATGTGTGAGGCTATACTGAATGATCTTGCAAACGCAGATCCGGACTGGACTATATTCGCACTTCGATATTTCAACCCCATTGGATGTGATTCTTCAGCCAAACTTGGTGAAACCCCTCGAGGGGCCCCTAATAATCTTATGCCTGTTGTGGTTAAGGTGGTCACCGGCGAAACCCCATTCCTAAATGTTCTCGGAACAGACTGGGACACTTCAGATGGAAGCGCCATCAGAGATTACATACACGTTACCGATCTTGCACGCGGTCATATTGCAGCATTACGAGCAACTACCATTCCATCTCCAACAGTAAAGAACTTTCGTACTTTGAATCTTGGGACCGGAAGTGGTTACTCTGTCTTACAAGTTGTTGCCGCTATGGAGACTGTCACTGGGCGAAAGATTCCGTTGCGGCTCATGGGCCGCAGAGATGGCGATGTTGGCATGTGTGTTGCCGATGCCTCCAGAGCCGAGAAAGAGTTGCGCTGGAAAGCAGAATTGTCTTTGGAGACCGCGTGTCGCGATATTTGGAGGTTCCTCAACATAACTCCTGGCAAAGTTGGAGGCTGTTTGGCATAAAAGTACTGCAATTGCGATATTAAAAAAATTCGTCTGTGGCATTTTGCGTGGGCTGGACACATTTGGCACATCAGTTGGAGAAACACGTTCGCTTAGAGGACCCGTTGCAAAGTTGCATCCCCCTTTTCCAAAAACGTCGTAATACATCTTACCTACCGCAATACAATCCTATTCCCTTCCGACTTCATACTCTAGAACGATTGCGGATTTGCTCGCTATGTTGATCGACAAGTGTCGCTTCGCTGGCATCCACTGTCCATCCGCGCTCTGTTGAAAAAGAACTTCTCGCCCACTGCCTGCCGAGACCAAATGCCTAGCTGCATGAGCTGGTGTAATAACAGGAACTATAAAATCTTCCTGTTCCTGGATTTCGCGTTGTCCCGATCTTACGTTATTCTGCATTTGAGGCTGGATTCCCGACCAGACTTGCCAACATGCTTTGTTATGCAAGATCGATTCTTGTTTTTCTTAGGCGCATATTTATTGCATTCCTATACGAGAATGGAAAGTTTGTTTTACTTGTGAGATTTTAATTTGTGACTTTTAAAAAGGGGTTTCCAGGTACACAACGTGGCCTCTAAGTAATCAAACCCCCATTGGTTCATTCAATGCATTGAATATGACAGGTCAAGACAATCTTATGGTCTCAGAATCCCGACGAGCTGTCGTCGGATATCGGAAAATTCCTAGGATTAGCTACCCCACAGATTTTATCAGATGCGGCTAGATGTGATCGACATGGACGGCTCGCGCCACAAGCCTTACGAAGTATCCCTGACTCCTGTCTGCCGCTCAACCCTTGCTTCGTTAGCCGATTATTATTATTCCCAACTCATTTGGTAATGATTTATTTTCCTAAATCCCTTTTCCCCTCGCACTAGGAGAAAAAAGACGAAGTTGCAGGAGACTACCTATTGGTACCCAATCGTGCCTTTCCCTTAGCCAGGGGATACTTTCTCCGCCTTCAACCTCGCCTCGTAGGGATTAGGTTAATTGTCGGCTTCGCTTGATCTCCCAAGATCTAGAAGTAAAAAGTATAGAAATTTCCCCTCAATTTTCCACGCTTCAGCCCTCGACGGCTTTTCCGGGAGAGACGCGCTAATGGTAGACCTTCTTGACCAGGAACAAGAAAACGTGGCGTCGCTTTTTTTCCCAAGATTCGCCGTCCCGAAGTACGCTGAATTCCGACGCAGGACGATCTCAATAGTCCCAAAATAATTTCTTTCCTTTACAGGACGTGTATGTATGACAGGTCAAATACGATAATGGGGTCTAAGAATAGAAGCTATGTGCTTTTGTTCCTTGCTTGAATCACATGATACCCAGAGGGCGACACCCAGGTGTTTTGAGATTGGGAACGACGCCTCCTGCGTTGTCCATCGATTTTCTATCACTATACTTCCTTCACGATGATCACCGCGTTTTTCTTCGTCTCGTCGTTTGTCGCGCTGGTCGTGGCAGATCATTCTAGTTCTTGTACCAGTTTCAGCATCAATGGATCATTCCCAAGCACGTTCCAGTATCATCGATTCTACGATTTCCGAAATTTAGATAATACGACTGTAGTACAGAACAACTCGTTGCCGTTCAATACGGTCTCGAGGACGGCAAGTGTCGCGAATGTTTCTTGGACCGAGGATTGGAAGATCAAGGAACAATTGAAACATCCTGCAGATGAACATGCTCTCACCTGGAATTATGATCCTAGCAATGTCTATATCGGTAAGTAAATCAATGAAAAGTCATGAACAACATGATTTAAAAGTCTCTAGAATCAAACACAGACTCCAACGCACTCTCAAACCAAATCGCAACCCACCTCACCCTCTCAACCTCCATGAAAACCTCCCAAACAGGCGCCGAACTCGACTTCACCAACCCCAACATCCTCTACGCCTCCATCCGCTGTCTCGTCCGCGTCTCCGGCTCCCCAGGCGCCGTAGCCGGAATCTTCACCTACCACAACGACACCAACGAATCCGACATCGAAATCCTCACACGCGGCGATGAATCCAACATCCAATACAGCAACCAACCTACCACCAACGACGCCTCGCACATCATTCCCGGGTCTACATACAACATCTCGATGCCCACGGATACAACTTGGACGGATTGGCATACGTACCGACTTGATTGGCTGCCCGGTCACACGCTGTGGTATGTTGATGGGGTGCAGACTGCAAATACTACTGTTAATGTCCCCGAGGTGCCGAGTGCGGTTATCTTGAATATGTGGAGTAATGGGGGCCGGTTTAGTGGGAGGATGGTTGAAGGGAGTGAGGCTGTTATGCAGGTTGGCTGGATCGAGATGGCTTTTAATACTAGTACTGGATATACTGGGAGTCAGAGGAGGAAGGAGAAGGTTTGTAGTGTTGATAATGCTGTGGGTGACCCGCAGGGTGCTGCGAGCGGGAGGAGAGTTGGGTGGTTGGGCTTGGTTGTGCCGGTGCTTCTGGCGTTTTGGTTCTGGTTGTAATTGAAGCGTGTACTTAGAACCTTCATCTCAATTTCCATGTTCATCTTACTTTCAGGATTTCAGTCTCCCCGCTTCCCCGGATTTCTACGATCCTTACCGCAGATCATTTTTTCCCGGGGTTAATCGATTACACAAACATACAAGCTCCCACTATCCCCAGGAAGCTGTGGAATCAATAGTCAGGAACTCTCAAAAGTCACTTTGCTAGGAAATGGTTCACCGCTTCTTGTTCTCTCCTCAGTAGCTACTTCCGAACCGCTCATACCCAGCTAGTTGGACCCTAGAAACCGAACCTCTCCTAGAACCACCTTGTGCACCCAACACAGACCGCACAGCCATCCATGCCATGTCTATGCCCCCCGGTTCAGCATAATCAACCTCCCCTATTATTCTTCTTCGATTCCATTCGACAACCTTTTCGATGCAGATCGCAACTAGCCGCTTGACGACGTTCTTCGTGCCCGGCTGGATGTTTTCTCGGTCTGACTATTCCCTATCCTTTTCTGCCACAGAAATCTATTGCATGCCTCCTCTATCTCCATCCCTTGACTCTTCGAGTACACCTTCCTAGACCCCATTCCCAACTCCGTAGTCTCTGGAAGAATCTTCCATACCCCCCACTAGGTGCACGAGAGTGTGTGCCCCGCATACTAAGATAGACCCTCGTTGATGCCCGCCTCATACTGTCCATCATAGACATCAATCGACTAGAAACGCGACAGTTTTACGGTGTTGAGCTTCATATGTACTAAAGTGCTGGGTTCGCAACGTACGCGCGCGTGCGTCAAAATCCGCGTGGGTAAGTATTCAACATGAGCGTTGAGTAGTAGTATGCCACGAAATCCCGAAGTTCCCTGTGTAGAATATTGTCATTCGTGCAGGCTTCTTGGCTGATAAAGGACTACATCAATTATGATATCATAGCAGTGCCGACTTCTCTAGAGACCTACAAGGTGATCTCGCTTCGCGATCACGAAGTGAAGTGCGATCTCGGCGTGACATGAAGAGTGTTGTTCGTATATTGTCATCTCCCATTCAAATTTGCAGGAAGTGGAGCACAGAGCACCATGCACTGCGCATGCTCAATGACGTTCATGCGTTTCGCAGTCGCTGATACTTACCAAAGTTTGATGGGTTGGCGGCGGCGAGTATAGTCATATAGGGGGTAACGGTCAGCAGTTAGGACATCATTCACTATACTGATTATGAGAACGACAAGTAGATCTCTTAGGTAAACGTTGTAGTTCTCACGCATGCTAGTGTGGAAAGAAGAACAATTTGGAGACAATCACGTCATCGTCATGAACGGGATCACAACGCTGAGCGACATGTCATGAAGGAGTGATAATGGTGGTTTAATGGTGTTATAAAATTTCGCGTTCTCCAAACTCCAGCTGGGGGTTATCTATCTAATGCGGTGTCCTTCTAATGGTGTCCTTCTAATGGTGTCCTTCTAATGGTGTCCTTCTATTCGGTGTCCTTCAGTGCGGGTCTCTATCTATGCGGTGTCCTTCTACAGTATATCCCAGCGCAAACAAAACAGAAAATCAAAGGCGAAAACCAAGCACGAAGATCAAACATCTAAACCCCACGCAATAACCAGAAAGCATAAAGCAAAGAACAAAAAATCAAAAAATCAAATTTAAGCCTCCTCGGTACCCTCACGACCATCCTGGCCCAACTCCTCCTTCTGTGCCTCAAAAAGCTGCTCCTCAAACCCAGGCTCTCTCTCTTCGACAGCAGTAGATGCCACAGAAAGAGCTCTATTGTCACGCTCTCTCTCGACATCTCTCTCGACAGGAGCAGCCATCTCGACACTCTTCTTCACCTTTTTAACGATGTAGAAGCCGAAAGCAACGACGGCGCAGGTGGCGATGATGACGATGGTGGTAATCTCCATAACCTCGAGGTATGGCGGGAATTTGGAGGGGGTATCTGGGAAGGCGTTGAGGTTGATGGCGCCGGAGTTGGTGGTGTTGAGGGCGACACTGATGGGGTTAATCATGAGGTTGGATAGTGAGGAAAGGAGGAAGGCTTACATCTCAACGTCTCTGCCTTTGAGAACGGGACCGTCGAGGGGTCTGACTGGCCACTCGGGGTTGTCGACGAGAATGGGAGTGGTGGACAATGGGTCGACTGGTTTCTTGACTCTGTAGCAGAGATATGCGGTGGGGACGCAGGCACAGAGATGTCCGACGCATTGGTCTACCTCGGGATGGTTGTTCCAGTAGTAGGGTGCCATTTTGGTAATTGGTTTGAGTTGGATTGGGTTGATAGATGAATTAAATTTGGATAGCTATTAGATAACTTTGGTGGTTGTAACGGGTTACGTGTAAAGAGTTAAAAAAAGCTGAGGGAGGAAAAGGATTTGCGGTGGAGGGAGGAGAGTGGTTATATAGAGGGAATACGGGGCTGTGAGGTAAAGGACTTGGTCCGTTCTGGATAGCGTATCAGCTATTTCTCGTGGGGAAGTACTCACTAACGACGAAGAGATTCTCTGGGCTCGTTGGCTTACTTGATTAGGACATTTCTATGCGCTTACCTAGCCCTAGCGCCATATCATTCTTAGCTACGCTCAATCGGCGAGAAACTACAGCATAGTATACCGCCCGATTGGGAGAAAACTGCCTAGTGTACCCAACGATTTGGAAGTCATTATCTAACTAGCCAAGAAAGTCCAGAAATTGCGCCATAGTACGCTGGCCTTTCCCTCCGCTCATGTTTAGCAGTCCGTTGGGCTCTAAATCACCAATCTATATATAGATGCAAGAACTGGAAGAACAGTCTCGCCCATGTCTAGCGCATCGAGAGCAGAGACTCGGTCAATTTTCCCTCATCGAGGTGCGCTAAAAAGGGTTACCAATTCTCGCTTCTTGGTTTTCGTGGGAATTTGTTCTGCGAAAAGTCGTCATTCGAGCCGGGCTTAGGGCTAAGAGTTTCGGTACGGTAGGTGTCGAGAAATGCCGTCTTCAAAATGGTATAGTGGCCTTTAATTCTCATGGGCGAGTGCATTCTGGGAAGGTCACACGAGGCCTTCTAGAATATGTTGCAAATCGTGCAATCACGGTGATGTCACTTCATCACTTCTCAACCACCGCATTAGAAGGTATCTAAAATTTTCTTTCTTCAATCACAAACCCGTCTTGCGTTCCAGAATTATCTTATATCAACCCCGAAACAGCTAATCTCATCCCATCGTCATAATTCCTCTTTCACGATCCTTTGCCGAGACGACACACCTTCACTTGCCACATTCTCATCCCATCACGCCAAACCTTCCACTTCTCTCCCCCTCCCTTACTCGTCGTTTATTTCAAAATCATTCGTTCCTAAATCGGATAACTTGTCTCGTCATCACCCCCTTCCATCTTAATTTCCAGCGTCATTCTCTACAAGCTAACTACAGAGGCTCAACTAAACTACGTGCACCAAGTTCCACATAGCTAGACACCAGGCCGCACTAATCCAAGATAGTTTTACCATCCATCCTACCATCCAAAGATAGCCAAATAATGAGTCATCACGTACCGATACACTTGCCAAGTCATACTTTTCTACTCTTGTATTTCATGACATTTTCAAACTTTTTTGCAGATGACGAAATACGATGCTGTTACAGTGAGTTATTATTCTCATCACCACTACATCTAACAACCACCACGCACACTATGCAGTCTTTATCCTTCACTCTTTATTTCACTACGTTACCGCCCCGAAATCCTTCCTCCTCCACACTAAATCCCCAGACGCCACACCCACACCCGAGCGCCACACCCACTTCTAACCCCACCCCCTAGCCCCGGCACTTGCATCTAGTTTATCCACTACCAACGACTAAATTCCCTCTCGTACTTCTCACATCGTCATGAGCCCTCCACTCCAACATTTTCTACACTCAAATCCATCCTTGGCATCCACAAACGGACGGATTGCTCGCACCTAACTATTCTTAGGTTGGATGCTAAGATGATCGGATCCTAATGGGCTTAATGATGGCGTGGGAGTGAGGGAGCGATGGATTAGTAGCACGGTATTCGTGGTTGTTGAATGATTTGAAAGATGTTGGATCGAGTTACCTCGGGGCTTTCGCTATGGCTTACATAAATTAGCAGTAGCTCATGAAAGCACGTCCAAGAGGTCGTGTTATATAAGATGTGCTCCCGCCCATTTCGTGTGCGAAGGTTGTCTATCTGCGAACATACTTACACGGTGTATAATATCTAGAATATTGTAAATATCATCAGATCCGATCAGACACTTTCTATATAATCCTATCGCTACACCTAAACTCCACTTTATAAATCACATTATACTATGTCCGTAAGTACCCCCTCCCCCCTACCCCCCCTAATATCTCATCTCACACCCCCAGTCCAATGGCTATCCTTACGTCCTTCCGCTCCCACCGCAGCAACCTCCATCTCCCGCATATCTACCTCCGCTCCCACCTCAACAACCTCCAGCTCCCGCATATCTACTTCCGCTCCCACCTCAGCAACCTCCATCTCCCGCATATCTGCTTCCGCTTCCGCACCCCCCGCTTAACAGTCCACCACCCCGAGTTCTGGGTCCACGAGAATGCAGAAGGGCGATGCTACGCCATGTCTGAGAGCGACGAGGAGAGATAGGGAGAGGGGGGATGAGAACAGGGTGTTTAGGCCTGGGAGGAGGTTTCAGAGGGGTGTTAATGGTTGAGAGGGCGGTTAGGATGGCATGAGATGGGATGGGATTAGGGAGTGGAGGTGTGGGTTATAGAGGGTGAAGATTCATCAATTCATCTGCTTTCCGGCCACCTTATCTTATCATGAATATGTGACATACCGTGATATTTTAACCTATCTCTTTCTCATCTATTAAAGATCGTCTTGAATGTCTGACACAATATCGCATAATATAACATATGTCTCCATAACCATTCCTCCCGTTACCATTACGGTCGACAACAATAGGACCTAAACCCCGTAGCGGATACGCCAACTCGCTTAAGTGGGAAGTTGGGAAGTGGAATCGATGATTCGACGAGGTAGGTATAGAACTCTCGTCACATTGGATGGGTTTGAAGGTGAATTTTTGGCGCGATGAAGTGAAGTGGTAGAGTTGCTAGCACGGAGGGATACTAAAGTATACCACGTTCTATTTTCAGAAATCTACACTCTACATACCCTTATCTAAAACTCGTAGACATCCCATAATTGTCCCCCTCCCAAACACACACACAGGACTTTACAGAATCAAGGATATCACAACCCTATCCTCGCGCAGTCCTAGTGATCTCTCCTTCCTCTTCGGTAAGAAATCCCATTTCTCTCACGAGGACGACCTTCAAAACATGCGCTCCTCCTTCCTCCCAACGTAGAATTTCAAGTCACACTATACCCGATCGGTGAAATCTGATGAATTAGCTGGCAACTCACGTCATACCAACACCAAAACGAATCCCCCTACCTAGCCCATTTCATCCATCCCAATCCAGCCCGCTAGCACACTAACCTACGCACCATACCTAAATAATTGCATGTCTGGACAGTACTACACATACTCTAAACATCATCCCACATCCCGCCCACACCTCAATATGTATTCTACCAATAAGCCCACAATCTCTTTCACTCTCTCTTGATCTCCCAGCCCAAGATCCCAGCAATCACACATCATACCATACCACATACCAAAGCAATACCTTGACCTCCCTTCCACACATCCCTCCATCCCTCCAAAACACAGCACGAATCCCAACCTCGCCATCCAACCACACGCAAGCATCGCATCATCCCCAGACACGATTTCCAACCCATAATGCGCGTGCCCAAATCCCTGCGCCGCTCCCTCCGCACGCTGCGAAAGCCGTTATTATGCGAGAAATGCCGTCTGCGATCGCTGCTCCATGCCTCCGATGAATTTTGGACGTACGCGCCGCTGTTGAGTAGGAGCTCCGCCGTCGCTGGGGAGTACGCTGCTAGGGAGGAGGAGGAGGAGGATTTGAAGGAGAGGGAATGGGACTGGGATTGGGAGGGGGTGAAGATTTGGGAGATGGTGTGATGGTTTGATAGGGTGGGATATGAGGGTTGGGAATGAGGAGATATATGGATATATCTCTGGTGTGCAATGGGGGAATAGAGGAGAGAGAGATGTGAGGTACTAGTACCTACCTGCTTGCTAGCTTCTATATCACGATACATCGATCCATTGACTATGGTATATATATCTCAACTCCCATCACGGCCCTAATCTACGAATAAAAAGCCTTATGAGTGAGAAATTCTACATCCAATACCCATCTTCTCCACATCACAATCATCCATCTCCTCTCCAAAACCCTCTCGTTACAATACAACTAATCCCATACTCACACTCCTATGCCACCCTTCTAAATCCCATAGAACGCTAGCTATGGAAGAGCTACACGACTGACACACCCACAAACCACCTCCCCACTAACGTGATAGCAATAGGTGACAGGTGAGACTAAGCACAACATCTCCCCAGCTCCGCGGCAATCTCAGCGCAAAAGCGTGATAGATCTCTCGCTTCACTTTCAGTTCTATCACGTGGGTTGATGGCGAGACATTTTCGCACGATTTCGGCGTAGATGGATCCTGTCATGCTATCATCCATTCATGTTAGCTTCTCAACCTCAAACCTCCAACCCCAATTCCCAAGTTAGGTTCAATATAATAGGGGATAGGGGTTAACAAGAAAAACCTACCCATCCAACCTCATAGTCAGTCCCTGAAAATTCTTCTTCGTCCGTTCAAAATCCTCATCATCAATCTCCAGCAACAAATCCAGCGGTTTCCAAAGCCCAATCTCAAGCAGCACACAGCCCAGACTATAGATATCATGGGCACGGGAGTAGCGGATGGTAGGATTCCAGCGTTTGTCGGGATGTTGGTAGTAATCAAGATTAATATCGTTTGGACGGCGAGAAAAGGGTTGCATTCTTCTATCATCGACGATGGGTGGGGGATACATATTTCCCGGATCGTGAAGGAGGTCGTCAGCGCGGGCGCTTCCAAGACCGACGAACAGCGGTTCATCGTAGCCGAGCGGTTGAGGACGACCGGATGCAGGCCCTGGTGGACCGGATGAGGGTTTGTTTTTGGCTGGGAAGAAGAGAATGGAGTTTGCGCGGATGTTCTTGTGGACCCAGCCTGTGCAGTGCATAGTGTGAACCGCGTCGAGGAGTTTCTTGGCGAGGGCGAAGCGGATGCCGAGATCGAGGGTGTGGATGCAGGCGGGATGTTTTTTGTCGAGGAGTTCTTTGAGGGAGACGGGCATGCGTTTGGCGGAGATGGCGCCGGCGGGGAGGATGGGCGGGAGGTTGGAGCGGATGTGGGCAGGTGGTGCGAGGACCAGGCCGAAGCGTCTGGTGAAGGGGTCTTCGACCATGCCGTAGCAGGTTGGGAGGAGGAGTTTGTTGGGTTTGGGGGTTGCGAGCATGAGGGTTTTGATGCGGGTGTCGCGTTCTTGATCGCGGTCGATGTCTTCGATCCATTCGATGAGGACTACTCGGTGCTCTTTTCTGACAGGGTAGTCGAATAGTAATGCCATTGTGGATGAGCTGGATGAGGTTAATATGTATGCCGGATCCAAACGAAAGTCTCCCATTGAGAATTTGAAAGCTGCATGAGGCCTTTCGAATTTGACGACGGCGCTGAATTGCGCTGCGAGCGATAGATCATGGTATCGTTCCACATTCTCATTCCCTTTTACTGAATTTTTCGCCTCGTAAGCGGCAGCCTGCGCAAGACGTTTCAGCTCGTTCAATTGCAACTGGCGCAAGATTTCAAATTCGCCTTTCAGCATCTTTTCTATATCTTTTTGGGGTCCATACGTGGACAGATTCTCGTTGTACTCTTTGAGCAGATCAATAAGACTATTCCAGGCGGTATCCTTCTTTCTAAAAACGAACCGACATCGCTTCATAAAAGACATGTTAGTTCGGCATCTTTCCAGAAATGAGCCCTGAGTCTCGATTGTAAGGTCTTGGCCACTTCTCAGACGGAATTGACTAAGATCTTTGGCATCCTATGAATATCCGTTCTTAGTTTTGCAAGCATTCAGATAACAGAGCCAAAGCACGTACCCGATTTGATCTGTCTGGTTTGAACCCGAACTGGTCTTCCAAAGCCCTCGCATCAAACAGCGCCTGAGATAGCAGTGCAAGCTGTCGTAGAATTCTCTTCGCCGACGCTGGGTTACTTTTGGCAAAAGTCTCGAATTTGAGATCCGGAGTACCATCTCCATCCCGCCAAATTTCTCTCCATTCATCAAATCTCTGTTTCCTACGTGAGCTAGGTCATCTGTGAAAGATAGGTGTGGAAGAAGAGGAATGACGACGGACATCGCGCTGGAGCTCGACTCTTCCAACAGCTAGCTGAAGAACATTGGTTGCGTCGAAGACCTCCTTGATCATCCCCAGCCCATCTAAAAGTGGATCAATAAAATTTCTACTAATGATAGTTGAACACCACAACTCACCACGACACAGCGGAAGCAACCCGAGAACACCACTTACGATACCGAATACCTCGGCCATATTGTTAAAGAAGAGAAATGCGAGTGGAACGCATGTTTTGTGACAAATCTGGTGATTTAAGATATTAGGACCCGGTTTTCAGCCCACTGCAGCCTGATAGATTTCCATGGCGTCACGTGCGACCAATCAAGAGAGATGGCGTGGCAGAGTATGCATAAAGAGCGATGGAGTGCAGTTCATGTAGTATGTGTGATGCCTCCAGGTCAGCTTGTGGATGGTTCATCCGAATTGGGGGCCACAATGTGTTGTTCCCCAAAACCGTTATTCCGGCTTTGGTACAATGCAGATAGGCAGGCGTTCACGAGCTCTTATTGTGCGGCTCACCCCATCCTGATGTACTTTCCTTCAAGTGTTTCAACGTTGTACCAAAAATACATAGGAATGGGATCGAGAGCCATTTGCACCCTGTACGCTATGTCACCTTTCCATTCGATGAGCATAATGTAGAATCCATCTTGGCCTAGGGGCCACCACTATATATATAGCTGTTAGATATAGCAATCGCTTACTAAATTGAAGACTCAACCATATCATGCCGATCATGTAACAATAAGAATTGAACCAAAAGCCCGGAGGTATTCTGCAGACCAAGCGAGGATGAAAAGACACGTACATAGTGCTGGAAATCTGGCCCCGCCGATCGGAAGCGTTTCTCAGGTCTGGCGGTTGATCTGGCGACTACAATGAACTCCATAATATCAGGTTGTGCGTCGACCCAGGCACGATTGAGATAGACGAAGGTTAAAGGCTCTCCTTTCGTGTTATCGAAGCTATAAAGATAGCTCTCTCCACGGGATCCATGACGGCTTTTGCGATTGATCTTGAGTTTGGCAGACGTGGTAAGGAATGACAGTAAATGTGGATTCGAGATTGACTCCTCACCACTCACTGGAGCAACCAACTTATGTCGATTATAAATGTTCGTGCTCCAATCTGCTTGGGCCTGAACGGCAGCTGGTGATGATATAGTAGTGGTCTGAGCACCGGCATCTTGAGGCGCCACTCTCCATATGACCTCAGATTTGATGGTCGTCAGCAAGGTACTAGGCGGAAATTCAATGGCTGGTGCTCCATGATGGTTCGAAAGATCCCACCCTGCCCAAGACCAACTCGGAAACGATCTCTGGCGTTGCTTTGGACTGTGAGTGTAGGCAGCCCAAATTATAGTGGAATCGAAGCAAGATCTGGGAACCCCATAAAAATATGGCCCGATAATCGTTTCCATAGGAGTAAGAAGACCTTGAATTGCATTTATAGAATCATTCTCTTCGCTCAGCATTCTTCGACAGTATTGAGAGATCATCATGAAATATCGCTGCTCCACCCGAATGTCGTCAGGTATCTTTCCATGTGCATGATCGTGTTTCCCCTCCAACGAAGCGTATCCAATATGAGGTGGTATCTCCAAGTTCGTATCCTCGAACCATATTGAAGACTGGCAATGGAAGAACACTTGCTCGTCTGTGAATACCAATATTCTATGGGAAAGATTGATCTCTTGGAATACCCAGCCGCGGTTACTCCAGGTCGAACGTTTCATACATAGCGAATAGGGCGTTCTTGTAGACACAAGCGAAAGGTTCTGCAATTCTGCAAAATACTGAGGCGTCCCACGCGAACCTGGGCGCACTCCAGGTAGACCGGCTTCAGAATCCGAACCGAATGCCGCAGCAATAGTCAAGTCTGCACATGCATAGACGTCCCCCATGTGGCTTATTTGCATGGTTCGATCTTCCAAGTCGTCTTGCATAATGCAAATAGCATCAACCCAGAGAAATCTCTCACCAAGAAGCTCCGTCAGATACATAGCATCCTTGATTGTCTGCGGAATGTCGCTGTGGTCATCTGACAAGCCTCCGACTGTCGTCAAACGAGCCTGTGTGCCTCTCGTGAGCTTTAGATGATGCGTCAATCCCCACACGTAGCTCAGAGCAAAGTAGTGAGGATCCGGTGGGGCTTTCACAACACGACGACTCACTACATCGATCACCCTCAAGTTGTCTGAATTTGACTTCGACGGTTGGCATGTTTCTCCGTGGAATTCGTAGCAAGTCTTTCGCCATTTCTGAACAATCTTGTTGTCGACATGATCAGCCTCGATCGTCCTGCCTCTGAGAAAAGTTTCAGCTGGAGCAGCTGAAGCACTCGTTCCGAGTATTTGGATGCCACCACGATGCTCCGATGTTGTGTTCGAATGTGACAGGTAGACTGAAATTCGATACACTGGGACACTTCGTTCTTTGACATAATATGACCCAGTTCTGTGAATATCTAGCAAGTTTGAGAACCGGGTGGGCAGGATAGAATAGCGTGGGAAAGAAATCGTCACAACTCACTCAATGAGCATTTGCTCACGTAGTTCAATCCGGTTCCTTGAGCTACTTTATACACAATTGCACAGAACGAACAGGATTCGGACTGGTTTTTTATCCATCGGAAGTTCCGGCTTCCATTCTTGTATGTATCAGGGGCAAAAAGGCTTCGAATTCCAAGCTGTTTGTTTATCTCGCTCTGCTCATATGAGCCAGTGGAGAATAAAGTATGGAAGTCAATATTGGCACACTTCTCACATAGTCTGTCTGCTTCCTGATACGATGCGTTTCGATTAGCTGAGAATACAGAACGAGACTATGATGAGCTAACCTTTGGTTTAGCGGGGGTTGACCATTTGGGTAATACATCCCGCAAAGCTTGCATGATGGGTTTATCGCGTGGAGATCTGGAGAGCAGAGATTGAGGGCCACGCGACGAAACGCGGTATTATTGCCGTGAGGCGTGGCGGATGCATGCCTTGAAGAGAGTCCAAGGCGTGGGGAGAAGAGTCCGTTATCGCTGTGGAAAAAGAAATGTCATTTGATGATAGGAGATCTGTCTGTAAATGTTGAAGATAATGAATTTGATATTAGTGTTGTGAGAAGAAAGACATCATCCATATCAGATTGTAAGCTTGACGAAATGGACTGTGGTGGAGCTGCGTACGACTGGCAGCTGATCACAAACTCACCTCATGGTAATAACGGTACAGTACTGTGGCCTGGTGGAGTTCTCGGAGAGGAGGAGTAGAGTCGGGAATCGGGAGTCGGGTCCCATGGATCCACTATGAATGGTCCCACGTGATGGGACCCAATCAATGCTCACCAAGCTAGCCGAAGTAGGAACGGTGGCCGGGCCGGTATGATGTCAAGTGCCACAGTCGCAGGGCCAAGTGCTTTCTCCGATCGGACCGTCTTCTTCTGCATATCAACGTCAAGTCCTATGCTCATAACACCGCACCATCAACCAGTTTTGTCCCAGTCAACAGAGATTTCTATATGGAAATGTGACCAGACCACCCCCTCGCCTCGCACACCCCCAACCCAACTCGGCCAGCCGCGCATTTCAAACAAAAGCATAAGCATGATGAATACACAGCTGAGGGGAGATATGCACATAATCAGATCTGGCCCATGGAAGACGGTCTCCTCGACCAATACCATATCTGGAATGCATCAAGGTTAGGTAATCAGACCACACTTTCTTCTCTTTGTGCCGAATCTCTCTTAGCTGATTGGACGAAGCAGCCAGTAGAGGGGTACTACCACGGTTCCAGCGATTCCATGATTGATTGCCCCTCCATACCTTGGTACTAGGTACCCCACTACCAGCGTCATGGCATGTTTAAGTGTTTGACCGAAGAGGCTACGCATCATTTCCTTCCCCTCTACATAAGCTCTTCCTCTCCCACTTGATTTCTTCCTCTCTTCAGACCATCATCAGCATATCAATTGTTATCCATTCTCATCACAACATCATTATCATCCTTATCCCCCGCCGCAAACATGCCTCAAAGAATCCCAGAGACCGATTCCCTCATGGGCATGTTCTCCATGAAGGGCAAGGTCGTCGTCGTCACCGGCGCCTCTGGGCCAAAGGGAATGGGTATTGAAGCTGCTCGCGGCTGTGCCGAGATGGGCGCTGATGTTGCCATCACCTATGCCTCGCGCCCAGAGGGTGGTGAGAAGAACGCCAAGGAGCTCGCAGAGAAGTACGGCGTCAAGGTTAAGGCCTACAAGTGTGATGTTGGAACATACGAAAGCGTTGATAAGCTTGTCAAGGACGTAAGTTGAACTCCATCTCTTCATACCATGTGTCAATTGCTCCAGACGGACGTTGCGTCACATATCACAAGCCATTCCACCAAACACCAACCAAGAACACCAACCAATCCCCATCAAACCACTTTTGACTTCTCTCTCAAACCCTCACTAACACCTTTCCCCCCCAGGTCATCTCTGAATTCGGCAAAATCGACGCCTTCGTCGCCAACGCCGGCCGCACAGCCGACTCAGGCATCCTCGACGGCTCCGTCCAAGCCTGGAACGAAGTAATCCAAACCGACCTCAACGGCACCTTCCACTGCGCCAAAGCAGTCGGCGCGCACTTCAAAGAACGCGGCACGGGCTCCCTCGTCATCACGGCCTCCATGTCGGGCCACATCGCCAACTTCCCGCAAGAGCAAACCTCCTACAACGTCGCCAAGGCCGGGTGCATCCACATGGCCAAGTCGCTCGCGAACGAGTGGCGCGATTTCGCGCGCGTGAACACCATCAGTCCGGGCTATATCGATACGGGCCTGAGTGATTTCGTGGACCAGGGCACGCAGGATCTGTGGAAGAGCATGATTCCCATGGGACGGGACGGGCAGGCGAAGGAGTTGAAGGGCGCGTATGTTTATCTGTGTAGTGATGCGTCGACGTATACCACGGGAAGCGATATCTTGATTGATGGGGGCTATTGTGCTCGTTGAGCGGCGGTTGGATGGCAAGGAAGCCGTTTTTTGGGTTTCGCGAGCGTGCTATAGTATATTAAATGTTATAAAAGTACAACTTGATTCAGACTCTCTAAGCTTGTGCAAATAGCTTCCCACTATCCCACTCCTCTCCTAACCCTACATCCTTATCAACCAACCCCATCTTCTCCTCACAACTCCCCTCCCCTCTCCCCCCCCCCTCCTTCCATTATACAACCTCCTTACCAAACCACACACTCTCCTCCATCGCACACAGTTCAATACTCAACTAAACAGCCGTGTAATATCAATAACGCTCTCCCGCTTACCATTCATCAGGGTACAGAGCTAGCCTTACACGCCAGTCATCCTAAATATAACCCTCCAATCCTTCATCTGTCGGCCTGTATTCGCAACTCCAGGTATACAGGTATGCAGTTCTCTTCATGTTCATCCATAAGTACATGACTTGCTCCAAGGATGAAGATGCGGGGAAAGAATAGGTGATATGATATGTAACTTGTTCTCTAGTCTAGATAGAGGTACTCCGTAAAGAGGTGAAGTGCGGAGTGAATTAAGGCTAGCGAAGCGTCGATTACGTTATAATACTCAGACATATAGTAACGAAAGTCACAGGGAGCTCATAAGCGCAGGAATGATCTAACTAGACAGGCGCAGGGAATCCTCATAAACATTCATAAAATCTATTTCTCATATAATCGCATGCCAGCCTGCCTGCGTGAGACAACTATCTTGCCTACTTTCCTAACGAAATCTACTCAAAGTATGTATGCAAGCCAGGACTCTCAGAGGGTGGGGTATCGGTATTTAGATGGAGGGAATCAATGAACCATAACGGAATCAGCGTGAGGAGCCACAGCGCCATTTTGCGGCTTGTCTACACCATCCATTTCCATATCGGCGTCTCCCTCAACCTCTTCTTCCTCTTCGAGCTCCTCGTCTTCGCTGCCGCTGCTTTCAGCTTCGAGATCTTCACTGCCGGCGTCTTCGTCGTCTTCGGGCGCGACGGCGGGATCGGTTTCTGCGCCGGCCATTTCTTGGTCTTGTTGCATGGCGTCGGGATCGGTGGCGGCTTCTGCGCCTTCTGCGAGTTCTTCTTCCTCCTCTTCGGCTTCGTCGGCGCCGTATTGATCGCCGTCGGCGGTCAAGTCGGCCTCAGGTTGATCAGGTGGGAATTCTGCGGGGGCGGAGGCATCAGAGTCCCTGGGCATAAGTCAGTGGATGGGGCAGGCAGAAGTTTGCGGAATATAAACAAACCATTTGATGGCGAATCGAGTGACTCTTGGTTTCTCGGCCAGGATATTTCGGCGCACTTTCTCCAAGATAGGCTTTGGTGGTGGGTCGGCATTCAGCTCCTCGGAATCATACTCGTTGTTGACGTAGTAACCAACTCGGACGAATTCTCTCTTGTCGTAGGCGCAGGTGAGGAGGATGACGGTGACGCCTAGTATTTCGGCGTCTGGGATCTTGGACGTTTTGGGGGAGTCGGCTTCGAAGATGAACTTGTTCACGCCTGTGGGGATTGGGCCCACGAGAAGGGAGTCGAGTTCTTGGTCGTGTTCATCGCTAGGTGGGATTAGATCGGTCTGGGAGGCGATAGATCGATTCAACTCACGAGGTAGCAGATCCGACGTATGTCAGCTTCCATTCGAGGTCTAGGACAAGGCGTCAGTAGATATCGCGATATCGTTATGCGGTGCGACTTACCCTTCTGCAGTGCTTCCAAGCACTCAAAGGTGATTTCGAACTGGTACGAATCTCCAAACTTGGCTGGATTGTTCAGGACATTGACGCCCAAAAGAGATACGACAGACATCCTTAGTGATTTTTAGGCCAAAAGATTTTGATTGAGTAAGGTAGGGGTGGTGTTGTTGGAAGGAGGTGTGAGCGTTGGAGAAGGTGGAGTTGTTGCTAAATAAACAGAGACGAGAGAAACGAGAGATGGCCGGTCTCCAGCCGGTGCACTTTCAACGGACGCGGTGAGGTCGCTCTTCCTGCGCGTACCGCGATTGCGGCCTGAATGTCGAGGCGTGAAGGCTTCTACCTCCGCGCGCTGCGCTAGTGGGTTCTTGCGCAACTCCACATCTTGCGAAGAGACAACTCCATCAAACAATCAACATTCCTTTGTGTGCAATTCTTCTGCGCATCTTCGTGCCGCATCCTATTCAACCTTCTTGATATTAAGGTCTACTTCAGTTCTCGCGCTCGTCTTAAAATCTGCTAATTTTCACTAGATCTTATTTCGTCATCGAGAACAGCTTGCCTTCACATCGAAATCGCAACTTGACGCAAACAGAATCGCGATTCACAATGGCGGAGGAGGCAGCGGAAATAGCTCTCTTGCACCAACTACAGGCTGGTCAAGACAGTACTCCATGGGAAGATGATGGGGAGAATGGGGTCGCAGAGGGCGAACTACCTTCAAATACTGAGCATAACAACCAAGAAGTCCAAAAAGAAGTTGCTGCAGATGATCAAGTCCTTCGTGCTTTATCTCCTTCCGGCGCTGATGCCGTTTCTGATGATGGCGAATATGATCCATCTTCTGTCATCACCTCTCAGCCAGTCCTCACAATTGCTGGAGAAGAGGCGTCAAGATCTAGTTCAAGAGCATCTACACGAAAGCGGAAGACCGTTGGAGGCTTCTTAGCGGATGACTCTGACGACGATACCGATTCCTCAACACCCGCACAGAAGTCAACTGGTTCCCTTCAGCCACCAGCAACCAATGCTGCGGCTAATCGCTCCCCTTCCCCCTTACAAACGTCTGTCACCCAACAGGATGTCCAAGATACGCCGGAGAATCAAAGTGATTCGAAGACTGCTCCGATTTCAAATGTTCCATCTGTGAATCCTAGCTCCAATGGGCAATCTTCTGTGCAGACTCCTGCAGTTCAAACACTCACTTCAGCAGGTCCACCAGAAGCATTTCTACCTAAAGTTCGATTGCCAAATGATAAAATAGGTATTCTCGAAGACAAAATCAAAGAAGATCCTCGAGGAGATTTGGAGTCATGGTTGGGTTTGATCGCCGAGCATTTGAGTCGCGATAAGCTTGAAGATGCTAGAGCTGTATATGGGCGCTTTTTCGAAGTCTTTCCCCAATCTGTGAGCGCTTCTTTTCTCCCCTCTTTTCGATCTTCATACTAATCATCCCAGGGCGAAGTATGGGCTGCTTGGGCTGAAGTAGAGCTCGAGAACGAGCATCGTGGTGGTGCTGAGGAGGTGTTCAAAAAATCTCTTTTGACGGTCCCGAGTCTTCAATTGTGGACGGCATATCTCAATTATATTCGCCGGGTGAACGATTTGTCACACGACCCCACTGGAACTAAACGCGATGTGGTTTCTCAGACATTTACATTCGTTTTGGACACTGTTGGTATGGACAGAGATTCCGGCAGAATATGGCAAGAGTATATTCAATTTGTTCGTAGTGGTCCATTTGAGATTGGAGGCGACGAATGGAGAGACAAGCAAAAAACCGATCTTGTGAGAGCCGCATATCAACGCGCCATTTGTGTTCCAATGAATAGTGTAAACAATCTGTGGAAGGAATACGATCAATTTGAGATGGGTCTGAACAAGATCACCGTAAGTCCACACCAATTCTAAACTACTTCTACGCTCATTGATATAGGCCCGCAAATTTCTGCAAGAAAAATCTCCCGCGTACATGTCAGCGAGAAGTGCTAACACCGCTCTCGAAAACCTCACGAGAGGCTTGAAGAGAACGACTATGCCAGTCCTTCCTCCTGCTCACGGATTTGCTGGAGAGGTGGAGTACATGCAACAGGTCGAATTGTGGAAGAAATGGATATCCTGGGAACAAGAAGATCCTTTGGTCTTGCAGGGGGACGAACCTAAAGCGTTCCAACTACGCGTAATGTACGCTTACAAGCAAGCTTTGATGGCATTACGATTTTGGCCTGAGATGTGGGTTGCAGCGGCAGATTGGTGTTACAACAGTGGTCTCAACAAGGAAGGCGACACGTTTCTCGATGAAGGTATCAAAGCAAACCCAGAAAGTTGCTTGTTGGCATTCAAGAGGGCAGATCGACTAGAAACATTCCCATCAACAGCTGACGGCGAAGAAGGCAATAATCCGGCCAAGCAGGGTACTCTTGTTCGCGCGCCTTTCAATAAGCTTCTCGATGCCTTGTATGATCTGATTAAGCAGTTGAAGACACGAGAAGCGCGGGATCTGGCGAAACTTGAAGAATCTCTTGCTGTTGACGCTTCAATCAGTGCCATTATCAGCAAAGCGGAGGAGGACGATGAAGAGAATATGGCCGAGAAGGTAGCGAGGGATACCGACAAGGCAAACAAAACAAAGGCTATCCAATTAGGCTACGCAAGTCAGGCAGAGCTGATCTCTCGCACAATCTCATTTGCTTGGATTGCTTTGATGCGGGCTATGCGAAGAGTGCAGGGGAAAGGTGGTGTCAAAGATATCATCGGTGGCTCGAGACAGATATTCTCTGATGCTCGAGCTCGCGGTAAACTCACCAGCGACGTCTATGTTGCGAGTGCTTTGATTGAGCACCATGTTTACAAGGATCCAGCAGGCACAAAAATCTTTGAACGCGGTGCCAAGCTGTTCCCTGAAGATGAGGTGTTCATTCTAGAGTATCTGAAGCACTTGCTTTCGACGGGTGACACAACAAGTAAGGACATCTTCCCATTTCTTTTACCCCGACTACGCTAACGATACCATAGATGCTCGGGTTGCATTTGAGACCGCGGTCATGCGACTGGTGAAGAAGCCGGAGCTTGTTCATAAAGCTAAGCCGCTCTATGCATACTTTCACAAATACGAATCCCAATATGGAGAACTATCCCAGATTCGAAAATTAGAACAGCGAATGGCAGAGCTTTTCCCAGGAGATCCAAAACTACTCCAGTTCTCCAATCGCTACAGCGGGGAAGGTTTCGACCCTACAGCCATACGACCGATTATTTCGCCCGCGACTCAAATGCGACCAAAAACCGCCAGTGTTTTGCCATCCATTGAGCAGCACGCACATCAGCCCTCCGTCCAAAATAGCCCACGCCCCCATTTTGTTCAAGAAAATAGCCCCAGACCGCAATACCTTCAAACCACCAATTCCCCAAAAAGACCTTTCCCGATAGACGACGAAGAGCTCAATCGACCACGAAAACTAGCTCGTGGCGAGTCTCCTTTGAAAGGTGCAGCTGGACGACGTCTGAATCAACAGAAGCAACTTCAGCAAAATCAGGGCATGCCGACATGGCAGTCCAATGCCCCTCCTTTCGTTGTGCCTAGAGACATCACATTTTTACTTAGCATCATTCCCCGAGGAGATCTATACACGGAAAAAAGATTCAAGGGCGACGCCATGGTGCGACTATTAGGCCAAACTCATATTCCCGATGCCGCCACATGGAAGCCTTCTCAGCTACCTCCTCAATCTCAACCTCCACCGCAGCAACAACAGCAGCATTATGGTAGGAGTTCCACGATTCAGAACGACCGTCCTCAGTCCAGAGATCCAGTTCAATATACCATTTCCGGTCAAGATGACAGACGCGTTTCTGGTGGTCACTCGTGGCAACCTCAAGCGAATAACTATGGGGGAGGTCCCAGCCCAAGCGTAAATCATGAGCGTGATGGTTTCTCGAGGCCGCCACCCACTCAAGGTTTACACCTGCAAGGACTTCCACCTAGACCAGAATCCAATAATTCCGGCTATTATCAGCAGGATTTCAACAGTGCTCCTAGCACTGTGAATGGAAACTGGCAGCCCCAACCCCAACCCCATTATCAAGGTCCATCTCTTATGCCTACTCAATCTTGGTATCCAAACCCTACTGACCAGTACCCGCCAGGCCCGCCAGGTTACTCCTATAATCGATAGATCCTTTCCACCCCTGTCGTTTCAAGCCTACGTGGGCAATGAGAGCAAGGTACTAGTCCTGGTCTGCCGCCTGGGCTGAGAAGAAATACACGTCTGGGCACGGGAGCCTAGGATTAGTCACAGATAAGCGAGCGACGAAAACCTCACCCCTGGGAGGAGGATATACTTCTTAATTCTTGTAATATTCCAGCTATGCGCATTCGGCTTAGGACGAAGTCTTATAATATTTGGCAAGGTGACAGACATTGTCTCCCAGCATAGCACGGCGTTCTGGCGGTCATTTGAGGCCACGAAAAATGGAAAAGCGGCAGATTTTGCTTATTCCCTTACATGTATGATAGGAAATAATAATGCAAGTCGGTTCTTAAGAATGGTTTACGCTCTATTTGAATTTGTAGTTCTTGTGGTTTTTTAATAGCAGTTTCTTTTGTAGTTTTGATGGTAGCTTTCATTGACGATGCATAGTTCGATATCATAGCCAGAAGACCAGGCTCTCCCAATCAGCGTCAACAATCATATCGATCCTACTAGGGCTTCACACGCAGCTGACGCTGAGTTCGCGGACTCGATACCTCTGGATCTGACGAACGGGCACAACGCGATCATGCACCAATCCGCTGCTGCGAATCGGAAGAACGCAGTAGGAGTATCACAACAGTTTGCTCTGTACGTATCATTGTGACAGTCTCAATAAGCAAATCAGACTAATTCCTCACATTCGCATACCCGAGACAAAATAAGGCCCGGCGCAGCAGGTAGCTTGTTTGTCAATACCCCTTAATCACCGCCACCTAAGCAACCTTCCCATTGCAGTCAGCCACCAAACAAACTCTACACGATTCAAGCAAAGCAAGCAAACAAACATCTGCAGTTCCAACCGGGAATCCAAAGCAACCATTAATCTCCCGTCACATATCTACTTAAGAAGTAATTATTCCAAGAAGGCAGTCGACCCCAAAGGTGAAGTCGACATTCATTAAGCGAGGTGGCGCTAGGCTAAACTTTATTTCGTCGCGCATCGTCGTCGGAGCGTGGAGCACTTTGATCGTTGTATCGTCTTCACGGTCGTCGTGGAAACACCATACTTTCGTTCAATTGAAGGGCTTACGAAGAATCACGATAATAACTGGTTTGGAGTGTGAGAAGTGTTGCAGAGAGTCAGTGAGAGAACGAGAAAGAGGGCAGGAAAGAGGTAAGTCGAATAGTTGCTTGTGGGAGGTACGATGGGTCGCTTTGTTTACTTGGTTTTGGGGAGTGAGGTGGTTCGATCTATCGATTGGGGTGGGAGAGAAATTTGATTGATTGATTGATTGATTGATTCCTGACTTTCGATACGTAGGAGGTGTTTAATACCTTCGTTATTCTCGATCTTGCTGCCGAAGCACGTTTTCAAGGACTTCAAGGGCAAACTCAACTACGTAAGGTATTCCCCATTGACTGCTCCTCGACACGGAGGGACACTTCACGATACTCGACTCTCGCCCATCCATCAACTCCTTTCATCCATCCAATTCTGAAAACAGGAGACAACGCTGACCCTCTTTCTTCACAGACATCATGGCTGGCGGCCCAGGTCAACAGCGTCATCGTGAGCAGCAACGCCATGGTGGCAATCAGCACGGCAATACTCTCATGCCACCAGCCGGAAAGTATGATGGTCCAAACGATCCTCGACAGGGTCCGCCCTCCAACTATAGTGGTTCGAATCAAGGTAGTCGTCCTGGTTCTAGCGCTGGACCTCCTCAATCTCAAGGTCGACAAGGCGGTGGCTCTCAACACTATCCAAATCAACCAAGCGGTCCTCAGCAGTCCCAATCTCAACAACGTGGTTCTCAAGGCTATGGACAGTCTAATCCAGGTTCGCGGCCTAGTTCAAGCGGTCCTCAGCAGTCCCAACCTCAGCAACGTGGTCCTCCTCAAGGCTATGAACAGTCTAATCCAGGTTCGCGGCCTAGTTCAAGCGGTGGTCCTCCACAAGTATATGGCGATCCAAGTTCTACTTCGGGTCCTCCCCAGAGTTTAGGACGCCCATTACCGCAACAAAATGCTCCATCGTCGCAGGCCCACACGGGTGGACAAAATCCTTTTAGCCCTGGTTTGGGGTATGACCCTGCGAAGCCAGTGGGTGCCGCAAAATCCGCGTCCTGGATTTCCAACACTCGAGTTGAGATACCGGCTGGTGCATATGCTGCTGATCAAGGGGTGAGTTTGACCCTTTTCGTTGATTCTGTCGAGAGTGCTCTGCGTCATGTTTGTGTTGGCTTTTATTGTTTGACTTTGCGTTTTGAGAAGATATACTTGAGTCTATATACATTGTCAATCCCTCATGTGTTGTATCCGCGGATGAATTATTGGGTTCGCGCTATACTAGAATTCGTTCCCTTCTTGTTGCTGCTCGTCACTTCCACCATTTACCTTTGGGCTGCAGTGCTCCTTCCTTCTTTGCAAGAACGGGAGTTATTGAGAATCGGGATGAGATCGTTCGAATCGTTACTGCCATACGTCAGGCACTCATCTATTCCTCAGGCCCCCTTCCTCACTCGAGAGGAACCCTTCGTATAAGAAGACCCTCTCTTTCCTCCATCCTTCTCTTCTCTCTTCAGCCAACACAACATCCTCCACAGCTCAATCATCCAATATCCTCCTCAAACATAGCCATCTCATCATTACCAGCACTCCAAGTCATCCAAGATTGTTGATTCGTCAACCCTCTTGTTTGACCAAATACCACCCTCCGCATACAAATACCTAATCTCATCTCCTGCTTGCATACTATCTGTACCACTACTTCTTCTTCATCCCTAACTATCATCTTCAACTCTAAACATACTCTCACTTTTGTGACTGTTCACCATGGAGCCGTTCAACTACCGCAGTGGTGTCAACGGAGTTACTAATGAGACTCAATATAAGTTTGCTTCCTCTCTTCCACTTCGACCTGGCACAAACAAAACCGGCAAAGCAATCGCTATCCGCGTTAATCAATACAAAGTCAACGCATTCCCTACCAGAGACGTCTACCAATACGATGTAAGTTTCACCATCAAAACTCCGCCCCCACACCCTCAACCTTTGACCGTTACTAATGAGCTCAGATTGCCATTGGAAATGGCGCAGAGAAGGCCGGTAAAATCAAGGCTGTCTGGAACTCCAAAGCACTTCAGGGCAAGCTTTCTGCCGCTGCAAAGGCCCCCTGGCTCTGGGATGGAAACAAGCTGGCTTGGTAAGCGCTCACTATCTACAACTCGTTCAACATCTACTAATTCCTCACAGGTCTTCAGCCTCAATCCCCGAACTCAGATTCACCGTTGACCTAGATGCCGAAAAGGGTCGCACTCCTAGACCAGGCAAGGAAGACGTTGTATTTTGCATCATCAAGCAGACGAAGACAGTTCGCATGGCTGTTATCGAGGCGTACCTCAAAGGCCAACTTCCCTTCGACAATACTGTCTTCGAAGCCATCAACTTCCTTGATCACCTTATGCGTCAAGGTCCATCGGAGGTTCACGTTGCTATCAAGCGAAGCTTCTATGCGAAAGGCTTGAACGGGTTTCCTCTTGACAACCTTTTAGTCGTCCACAAAGGTTGCTATTCTTCCATCCGTCTTTGTGACGTAAGTTTTCGTCTCCTGCTACTGTCTTCGTCCAAGGCTAACTCGTTCGCAGCCTAAACCTTCATCTGGGGGCACTAGTACAGGTCTGGCAGTAAATGTTGATGTAGCTAACACTGCATTCTGGATCGCCCAGGATGTTCACCAAGCAGCTCGCAATCTCTTCAAAGGAAATAATGACTACAGTCGTTTGGCACAGAGACTTGCGCCTATTTCGTATCGTGGTTCTTTCACTTGGTCTGATAGCTTCAAAGAACTTCGCAAGATGCACAAGCTCAGATTCAAGGTTAAGTGGGCTCCAAAGGGTGATGTCAAATCTGCTGAACGCATCCACGTCATCAAGAAGTTCACGTTCGATCCGGCTCTTGGCGAACAGGGTTCCAATGCGAAAACATACAAGTTTATGTTGAAAGATAGGCAAACCAACCGAGAGGAGCGTATTTCGGTCTATCAGTACTTTAGGCGCAAGTACAATGTCGACCTCCAGTATCCCAACTTACCGCTCATCGAGACTGAGCGTGACGGTGTCTTTCCAATGGAAGCATGTCAGCTTATCCCCTACCAGAAGTATCAATTTAAGCTGTCACCTGAGCAGGTGAGTTCTTCCTGAGGTCCTCGTCCACTGCCTGAAGAAGTTGAACTAATCTTTTCATAGACTGCCGCAATGATCAAGTGTGCTGTTACCCGACCAAAAGAGCGCATCGGCTCTATCAACAACAGCGTTAATATGCTTAAATGGGGCACCGATAGATACCTCAACCACTTTGGTGTTAAGATCGATCAGAACATGTCCACCACAAATGCCAAACTTCTTGCCCCACCTGAGGTTCAATACAAAGGTGGCAAAGCAGTCCCTGGAACTACTGGTCGATGGGACCTCCGTGGAAAGAAGTTCTTTTCGCCGAACGCAAACCCTCTTATTTCGTGGGGATTCTGCATTGTCGAGGAGGCATGTGAAGTGGCTGAAATGCAGCACTTTATCAACGTGTTTATTCAAACATATGTAGGCCACGGTGGAGTTGTACCAAACAAGACCCCGGCTATTACCAGAATGCCACGCGGCTACAATCTAGGGGAACTAGGTTGCGTTGCTCGCAACAAAGCTGGTAACCAGGCAAAGGCTCATCCCCAAATCATGTTCTTTGTTCTTCCTAACAGAGATTCACAAGCCTACGAGCGTTTAAAGCGTGGTCAAGAATGTCGATTTGGTACTCTTAGCCAGATGCTGGCCGTGCAACATGTTCGCAAAGCACAGCCTCAATATTGCTCCAACGTCTGTATGAAGGTTAATGCAAAGCTTGGTGGCATATCTTGCAAGGTTCTTTCCAATGCTCCGACCTTCCCTCGCCCTACAATGGTCATCGGTGCTGATGTCTCTCACGCATCACCCGGAAGTTTGCAGGCTTCAACGTGTGCTATCACAATGTCGATGGATGCTGACGCAGCTCGTTACGCTGCTCATGTCCAGACCAATGGTCATCGTGTGGAGATGATCACACCCGCTAATATCAATGGAGGCTTTATGACTCTGTTCAAATATTGGGTTGAGACACACAAACGTGGTCCTGCTCATATTTACTACTTCCGTGATGGTGTCTCTGAAGGCCAGTACCAGCAGGTCATTGATCAGGAGGTTAAAAACATGAAGCTTGCAATTGCGAAAGAGTTTGGCGAGGACAGGGGTGCGACTGTAAGTTTCAAGTTTCGCCTTCTAGCACTAGTTGAAAGACTGACTTCTGTCTACAGATGAAGTGGACGGTTACTGTTTGTAGCAAGCGTCATCACATTCGCTTTTTCCCTAAGGATGGTGATTCAGGAGCCGGTGATAGAAATGGCAACGCTCTTCCCGGAACTCTTGTTGAGAAGGACGTCACTCATCCATTCGAGTACGACTTCTATCTTTGCGCCCACTCCGCCATTCAGGGTACTGCTAGACCGGTTCATTACCATGTAATTATGGACGAGGCACAGTGTGATACATCGGCTTTCCAAAACATGGTCTACAGGCATTGCTACCAATATGCTCGCTCGACCACTCCCGTATCTCTCTGTAAGTCTATCGTCTATCTCCTAATTCCCGAGCCTCATGTACTGATAATCCCTAGACCCGGCGGTCTACTATGCTCACTTGGCGTCCAATCGCGCTCGCTGTCACGATTCCTCGGCTGCCTCTGGGGGTCCAACCGGTGGTCAAAAATTTGAGGAAGCTCAACAAGACGCTGTAGTTCGTGGTGCTGTAGGTGGTGGATCTGCAGCCGGTGGTGGTTCATTAACTAGTTCCCAAAGAGTCGCAAGCTCAGAGGCACCTAGCTTGGTACCATTAGGCCAAGATCTCGTCAATGTGGCTGACTTGAAGTCTATTCGCACTAGCATGTGGTACATCTAGAACATACACTCTCTCATGTCTGGAGCTCGGGCACTTGCTCTTGCTTATTTCCTGACACACTATTTCACTTCTTGCTTGTTTTACTATTACAATTTGGTGCGGAAAGGCTTTCAATTCTATTTGGCGGGGGTTCAATGAAGTCGTATGGACTTGGTGATGGAAGAAGAAACAATACTAATCAAGCAATAAATGGCGATGGCGATTATTAGATAGATCTTCAACATAGCGATGGAAATTAGAAGTGGCAATAGCCCTAGCTTAGCGTGATACTCAAAAAAACAAAAAACGATTATTGCAACGAAATTTGACTTTCTGGTTTAATGGAGTGAGAAGTTGCGAAATGTTGGGTTTTGTGGGGAGGAAATTTAGATCGGTGAGATTCTTGATGGGAAAGGTGGTATTGTGTGAGTATGTAAGGGATGTAAGTTGGCGGGAAGCCGTGAGTGGTGGTTTGGTGGTAGATGGAATGAGTGATTGCTATTGTGTTCGTCAACTATAGGGCCATGCTCTTGGAGGAATTAGAAGAAAGCAGGTATAGTGGAGACGATAGAAGTATATAACTTTAGGAGTGTAAAGAGAATAGGAGAAGGAAGAGCGGAGATACGTATTGTGTTAAGGACGGGGTTATAGATGGCGGCTAGGGGCTTGGTTGTGGTTGGGTTTGGAATGAGTTGTGGGGTGGGGTGTTGGATGGTTTAGGGGTGGTTTTGGGGTGTTGGAAGGTGGAAGGATGATGTGGGGATGATGTGTGGATGATGTGAGGATTTTGGGGGGAGTGGTTGGATGGGGTTAGGAGAGGGAGAGGGAGAGGGAAAGAGGGAAAGAGGGAAAGAGGGAAAGAGGGAAAGAGGGAAAGAGGGAAAGATGGAAAGAGGGAAAGAGGGAAAGAGGGAGGGGGATTGAGATATGGCTGGGATAGGGGGATGGATGGATGGATGGATGGATGGGAGAAGTTAGGACTAGGGTTAGGGTGGGTTTAGTAGGAGGTGCTGGGAAGATTCATAGTCTGAATTCTGAATTCTGGATTCGGGGATTAGTATTAAGTAGATTATTATATATATATACATATATATATATTATTTTACACTTCTCGAGATAAGGTCTATTATAATCCCCCTCAATCTTCTTTCTTCTAAAATAGAGCTGGAATTGTGAGGGGTGGATAGATTGGATTGTGTTGTTAACTTGTTGTATTGCGGGAGGGAGTAAGAAGATTAGATGTTGAGTTGGATATTTTTATAGTGTTTTTATAGTGTTGTTAGCTAGGGGTTTTTTTTTTTATCTAAGATGAGGACAGTGTATTAAATGAGTTAAGTTGAGTAGAGTAGTAGGTACTACTTAACTCACCTACTACTCAACTCAACTCAAGGTAATTTATCTACTACTCAACTCAACTCAACTCAACTCATTGAGTAGGTTGAGTTACGCTATATACGTCATTTTAGACTAATCAGATTACTCAGATCTAGATAAGCGAGATGGGCTCGCTTAGTAATAGAGGGTCTCGCTTAGTAGATATATATTTAAGTATCTATTTCTCCTCTTCTTTGGTATTAATATACTATTTATAGTACTACTTAAACTACTTAAGGTAATTATTACTACTCAACTCAACTCAACTCAAGGTACTATACTACTCAACTCAACTTATTGAGTAGTTTGAGTTGAGCTGAGTAGTTTGAGTAGTTTGTGAATACACTGGATGAGGAAATGGGTGAAGGAAGTAGAGTAGAGGAGAGTAGAGAAGTGAAGAATGAGTAGAGTAGTTGAAGTAAGAAGCAAGGAAGTGACCTGTGTGAAGATGGGAGTGCGTGCGTTGAGAATTGGGATTAGAAGAGAGTATGTAAGTAAGTAAGTACGTGAGGAAATAGATACGAGCGTGATTATAACCCGGGGGAGTGATGGTGGTGATGATCTAGAATGGTGATGAGTGGTTATGGGGATAAGGAAGAAAGTATAGGGAATTGGAGATATCGGATATAAAGAGCATCTAGGAAGTAGTCATGGATGTCTTGATGTTGATTTAATATATACTAAGCGCTAGACTACCTACCCAACCCCATATACACATAAGAAAGCCCGGCTCATCGACCAACAACAGCTCTCCGACTAGGATGTACATCTCCCCCCGCCCTACCACCAACATCCTTCTTAACACCAAGCACAACCGCATTAGCATTCCTCCCACTACCACTCTTCTTCGCAGCATGTTTCTCCCTCGCAAGCTGGATAGCTGATTTCTTCGGCGTCTGAACCTGCGCTGTCTTCCCAGCATTCCCATCTTTGGATTTTCCCTTCTTCGGTTTCGGCTTCGAAGATGCAGACTCGGGAGGCAGAGGGGAGTCCTCGACGGGAGTTGATGAAGAGGTCGAGGTGGAGGGGTATCGAGCCGCAGCGAAGGCCTTGATAGTATTCACCCACTCGCCTGTATGGCGTTTATAGAGGTCCAGGTGCCAGTTCCGCCAGATGATGCGGCCGGTGAAGGAATCGCGGAGGGTTGGTGCGTGGGAAATGAGGGACTGGGCGATGCGTTCGGTGATTGTGAAGAGGATGGGCGGAAAGGTGGTGGAGGAGAGGATGGCGTCGAGGGTGTGGGAGCCGATTGGGGAGAGGGCTAGGGTTAGGATTGCGGTGGTGTTGGTGAAGAGGAGCGTGTTGAGGAGTTTGCGTCGGAAGATGGCGGGATGTTTGGGGAGGAGGGAGGACTGGATGATGTGGGATGTGGGTGTGTAGAGGGCTAGGGCGAGGAGGGTGGTGGAGGGGAGCGTGAGGAGAGAGTCGTGAATTAAGGTGCTTGGTGCGCCTGGAAATGAGAGGAAGGATTGGGCGAGGAGGGAGCCGTGGGTTTGTTGTGGTGTTGGCTTTGAGTAGGGTTGAATGCTGGGTTTGGATCTTGATTTGGCTGACCCTTCGGATGGCTGCTCTTCCTCTGGATCTGTTGTTGAGGCTTTGATGAGCGCTTCGACGTCGTCTATACAGGCCATCTTCAAAACCAAAGTCGTTGGATCAGAACCGTATGCTTCAGCAATTGTTTCAGCGAGTGTAGTGAGTGACGACTTTGCATGCCTCGCATAGCATCTTTCCAGTAATGTTTTGACGATGACAGTCCGATTCCTCTCAATCAATCCTTGAATCTGAGGACATATTTGTTCCACTGCTTCTTCCAGATCCTCCTTGCTTAGTCGATTAAGAACCCTGATAACCACATAGCTAGCAATCTCATTTCGTGCTAATGCGGCAATTCGGTCTTTGAATGTGGTTTTGTAGATTTGCTTAAATAGTTTCCCTGGAGCATGCGCGCAGATTGTCTCGAGCAGACGAGAGCCAATTGCGTCATACATAATTCCGTTGATGAAGATTGACGAGGAGCTTCCTTCGACTTCGATTTCATCTGGAAGAAGAGCGGATATGATTGTCTTCTGATCAGCATTCACGCCTTTCTTTGAGGTGGGATTCGTGAGTTCGAGTTCGAGAAGTAGTTGTAATGTTGGATTTCCAGTAGGATGGGTAGCGAGAACTCGGATGAAAGAGGTATCCATAGTCGCGACGGTATCTGAGATGATTTTCTCCACGGCAAATTGAAAAGATTCCGGAACGGCTCGCTTGTTTAGAGTGAACTCCGTAGGTGTCGAGTCCATATTCGCAACGGAGATCTTCTCCTTCTTTTTACTCTGCAGCAGCGAATTGGTCGAGGACTTATCCAAAGGCCTTCCAGACAGTATGACCAGTAAAACCCTCAACGTATGCGAAGCAAACCGATCCGTCAACAAAAAAGTCATCTGCCCCTCCAACTCATCCAACGTAGCCAGAAACAAGCTCTCCATAGTAGCATCCTCCTCACTCTCATCACCATCTACCCGCTCCTCCACCTGCACATCCCCAGTCAACTCCCTCGTAACCTCTCCCGCACACGCCACGAACAAACCCTCCACACAATGACTAGCAAACCGATGCTGACACAAATGCGCAAACTCCCCAGCCCAAACCCCAAACAACCGTTTCCTCTGCCTCGGACTCCCTAACAAAATCAACCTCTCCATCAATCTCGAACAACTCTGACTACACGCCAGCTTCAGCTCTTTTCCCTCCGCCTCCTTGAACACCTGTCCTAGAAATAAGGCGCGGTCCTCCGCGCTGGGGAAATCATTGAGTTCCAGCAGCTCGTCTGCGCGGCGGAAGTATTCTTGTTCGCTGTCTTCGAGGAGACCGTAGAAAGGTCTTTCGGTCGTGCTTGTATTCGCGCCATTGGAGATGGGATCTTCGATAGGTGGATTGTCGAGACCTGTGAATTCTACGTCTGGGTCTTCTGCGGGGATGTTGGTTATATCTTGGGATTTCTTGCGTTTGGAGCTGATGGTAGGTTCTTCGTCGTTGGCGGGTTCGCGTTTACGTTTCTTGTCCTTCTCTTCTTTCCGGCGACCGCGGGAATGCTTGTTTTCTTTGGGCATTGTGTAGGATGTGGTCGAATTACGTTGCAGAGGGAAGACATTATTTCGTGCTGTGAGTAAGGCTGGAGAACTTTTTTGCGGGGCGGGCGATGGTGCGGATGAATAATTTTCCGACCTGATATGGATATATCTTCATTGCTTAGGCTTTTCTTAAGACAGACTACCCAGTATTGTTTTTCCACGGAGCAAAGTGTAGACAGATTGTAGTATTCAGAGATAAAGAGAGATATATGACTAAATTGTAATCGTATGCTGGGAATCTTTCTTCGAAGTCTTGTATACTATCCTAAAGTGTTTCCGTAGATCAATGGACATTAGCCCAGCCGGCCTGAATCCCTGGACCAATATCCTCTCGAGCCCTTGAAATCTACACTTCCAATTTCGAGCTGCGGAGTTATCTTCTTTGTGATTGCTTTTAGTGAAATCAACTCAGCTCTTCCCCGTTGCCCATGAAAGGATCTGGTCCCGTTGATCGCTTTTACTCACTCTGCATCCACTGCAAGTTGACGCCTCGCAAGACTGATATTTCGTGGCCTCTTCGAAGCACGTATTGATGTGTGTAGACATATCGACAAGATGTTTTGTATGCCATCGTTTACAGTTGAACCAAGATGGTTTTCGACAACATACTCTGGGAAAGTTTCCAACGACCTAGGGTTAAGACGTTGCGCGGGATAAAAGCTCGTTGAGAAGGTAAGGTCAGGAGGAGGCGGATGATTGAGTGCTCGAGTAGAAACATACGAGAGAAGATGGTACAGAACACAGAATCTCCGAAGATCGACTGAAAAGAAGCCTGAAATCTTAGAAGATATCTTGAAACACAAGATTAGCCGCACTAGTTGATCGTTCCCTTTTTAAGTAGCTAGCGACAAGCTCTCTCCCAGCTACGAAGTAGCCGTCTTGACCGGTGCGAAAACTAGGATCTGCGCTATTGCACAATTCACGTTGAAGTGTTTGATGCACGCAATGGGTTTGATCGACTTACTGATTTGTGTACTGTAACAGTATTTATAGCCTCGACGGTGTGTTCGTGTTGTTAAGTTCAATGTCCCAGGTATTTTGGTACCTTTTGTGACTTGTATTTCGTCAGGGAGGAAGATCAACAGGTACAAGACAAACATATGCCTCGAGGTTGTCTCGAGGTTGTCTGCCAAATGATAGCTCATGCGCAGAGCCGATCGTACCCCTGAGAGATCTGCCGATGTGATACCGGGGCTAGCATCGTTATCAGATCTCCGAAGACGAGGCGAGGACGCGGACTCGAGGAATACTGTATATGCAAGAGCGTTTGGAAACATCCTTTACTGTACTTCTATATGTTAAGCGTAATTGTTGGGTCGTCCCGTGTTTGTAAAACGATTTGTAATTGGAGGAGATTAAATGAGTAAGATGTCAAATTACACACTGCTGCGTGCGTCTCTTGGTCTTCCAATTCCAACAGGCCTTGACGTGATACGAAGGCGGCTCGCAGACAGGAGAAAGTGGACTGGTAGCACAAGTAGTAGCAACCGAGGAGATAGTTTTGGTAAACGTATATACTTACAATTGATACCTTCATTTCACTGAGCAAACATAATATCAGGTTTCCATCATCATTCTGGAAACCGGAACAATAATAATAACGTGATTTTCACCTGGCTTTCCTCTCTGCATTAGATCTTGTCGTTAAGTTTGGCCGGCTCGTGTTCGTGCAGCGCATCCACTATTGATTCTTTCGGTCGGGCGGTTAAAGAAACGAAGCGAAACGAAACGGTCAGCGCATCCCAGAAGAGCAATATGCCATTCGAGGACGAGAGCTGCAGGAGGAATATTCCTACTTTGAAGTACTTCTAAGTGTGGAAAAGCACTGTATCCGAAGCCGAAGGACAGTTGCAGTAGCAATGGTTGACCGATATATCGCAGTCAGCTCGCGCGGCCTGCCGCAATGGGAGTGTCGGGGAGCATTGACGATGTTGACGAAGGACCTCGAAACAAGGAGAGGTAAGGTCCAACTGGCGAGATAGAGAAAAGGAAAGGATAGTAAGAGAGACATCTCTGGTCTGCGAGTTTGAAGATATACACATACCTTCTACGCAGTATTCCATACGTAAAGTGTAAAACAAGAGAAAGTAGGAAATATTGGCCGTCGTGTTGGTGGTGATTATTTGCTGTGGCGCAGCCGACCGAGATGTGGCGTCGCTCCTCTTTGGTTGCCTCACGTGCCTCAGTCGCATGCCCGTCAACTGGTTGCCCATGCTTACTAAGCCTTACTTCTACTTCGTGCTTGGCCTTGCCCTGCTGCTGCAGCTGGCGCGAATCTGGATGGTGACAGGGGCTCCTGGTGTGCTTTCTTTAGCCGGGCAGCTACTGTTGCAGCCAGCGAACCTGGGAAGCTCCCTCCCTCCCAATTGTACGGAGTAACAACACCATTCGACTTTCTCGAGTCAACATTGAACCTTGGAACTATTTTGTATCACGACACCTATCGCGTGCATCTACTTTTGTTGGATCTGGCCTCCAATTCTTCCACTTTCTCATCGCGTCGAGATATTCACGTTTTTCCTTTCTTCCATATCCATTGCAATTCTTACAGTACTCCGTACCCTGGTGCTCCCCACTTGCGACCCTCCTCACCCACCAGAGACATCGGCCAGCACGGCCAGCATCGAGCGCGCAAGTGATTGGGTAGACACTCGAACAGACGCCGCCGGTTCGTGATCGAAGACAGGACCAACAGACGACCTCGACTCAACTCGACTCGTCTCGTCTCGTCTCGTCCGGGGGAAGAAAATGCGACGGTGGAGTCGACGATGACCAGCTCTTCGCGACCAAGAGCCTCTTCAACTCGATCCAACAATCATTCAGAGGCTCCAAGAGCGCAGCCATCGCCAAGACGAAACCCTTCCAACAACACAGAACTCACAGTCCCAGACGGGCTCTTCTTGAACGACGTCCCAACCTACAATACCACTAGTTCCTCGAATTTGTTGATTCCTCTGTATGGGACTGGGTCGCCTTATCCAACCATCGCAGCTTCGAGTCCTTCGCGACCTCGAGCAAGATCTGCCGCGGCAGACCCATTGCCATCAGCGTGCAGTCCAGTCGCTCCATATCGACCTTCAACTCGATCGGGACAAAATCTTCCGATGTATCAACCAAGCCAAAGACACCCTTCGGTGACGGACCCTTCGAGACAATATGCGGTTCCCCCTCCACCTCCCATGTCTCCCCCTTCGCAGCAGCATATGATGTCGATACCGCCACCTCCTCCTCGTCCGTTAACGGGGCAGTCACACCAACATCCAGGTATGATGATACCCCCGCCTCCAGGTCCTCCACCGGGAGGCATGCAATCGAACTGGCAGGGAAGTTGGGGGAGATCTTATGATGCGAGAGGGTTTCCACTACCACCGCCAAATCCACCTCCAAATACGCAACATCAAGCATATAATCCAAGCCAGCCCTATATCAATAATCATCCTCCACCATTGTCTATACCTCCTCCACCAGGCGCAGAACATCAGATGTCGGCAACATATATACCTCAGGGGGATTCATTTGGGCCAGGCGTTGGTATACCGGGATTTGGTAGAAGCCAGGAACCAAGTTTCTCGAGGGGAGATAGTGCTGAGTATGTGTATTTTCGTTTTCTTGAGCATCTATTGTATTCTCGTTTGCGTTTCGGAAGCGTGTGTGAGCCGTCTTATTATACTTCCCAGATCCCTTGGGCGTGGCTCACGACATTCGCGACAGCATTGCTAACATCTTCTTCGTCAAACAGATTCTCTTCGATATCAGATAGCTCAAGGACTTCGAAGAACACAATCGATACAGCTCTTACGACCCCTATGGATGGTGAACACAGTTGGTACAACGATCGAGATCGCCCGTATCAGTCGCAAACCCCCTCGAGTCGATATCCCAACATTCAGCTGCCCGAGTACACTCCCACTCCAACTATTTCGAATCTCAATTCTCAGATGTCAGGTAGAGGATTGAACACAGGCGGAAATACAGGCACCATACAGCAGCAAACATCAAGCAGCAACTCGAATACCCCCATATCTCCTCATGAAGCTGGCTCGCAGTGGTCAATGGATCGCGTTTTGCTATGGTTAGCCAATAATCAATTCTCCAACGACTGGCAAGAAACTTTCAGGAATCTCAAGATCCATGGATCTATGTTCTTGGAACTGGGCAGTGGACATGGAGGAAGGGGGAACTTTGGAATGATGCATCAACAAGTTTACCCTCGATTAGCAAAGGAGTGTTCTAGTAGTGGAACCGGATGGGATCAGGCGAGGGAGCGTGACGAAGGCAAACGAATGCGCCGCCTCATCAGAGGCATTGTCACCGGCAAGCCCGTTGATGGGTCAAAATCATCGCACGTGAGGAGAGAATCCTCTTCTGCAAACATTCCTAGCGCAGGAACGGATGGAAACGCAGAGTCCTCACCAAGTCTTGGTAGAGAAATTCATGTTTCTACGCCTAGTACGGCAAATGGGGAGGACGATAGCCCCGGGAAATCCATGTTCAAAAGTACGATACCCGGTACAGCACGCAAAATATCCGTTCGCAGTACGACGATGCCATCTCTAAATAGCAATTCGAGTACTTCGGAAACTTCTCAAAGAGGGACCCATCGAGCCGCTTTCAGAAATCTGGATGGAGAAGGAAGCAGGCGGCACAGTCCTAGCACAAGTATTGAGACGGGCGAAGGAATCTTTCGAGGACCAGCCCTTCGAATTGATGGTAGCCCCAAACCGGACAGTCCGTCAGGAACTCTTCCGAGCCTGCACGCAACTAATAACGGCAATCTATCGGCCTCTCCAAGGACGGCAAAGTTTGGACATCGATCTAGCGGAAGTACGGACTCGGTTTCATCGAGTGCCGCGATATATGGCTCTGGAGTTCCAGCTGGTGCCAGTCAAGCTCTTGGTCTTCGCAATCACGACGGCCGTCGCCACGGAGTAGATGGCGCAAGGCCCTCTCCATTAGAACCAGGTGATCGGTCATTGACAGAGCCTCCAGGCTCGGCGAAGGAGGCGAAAGGCATATTCAAACACTTCAGGAAGAAAAAGAGGGAAGATGGAGCAGCGCCATCTCCCGAAGAACCAAACCTGGAGAGTCCTACCAGTCCGTATGCCAGCTTCAAACCCTCCTCAGTACTGGGGAACGGCAAAATTAGCAATTCGAGTGAAACCTCACTCGATCGGCCATTATCGACCTTCTCCGCCTCCGAGTACGACCGTTTTGCTGGAGGATACAAAGGTCGGCGGGCTGCTAAAACATATGTCCTCGTTACTCTCGACGGATGGAACTATCGTATGTGTGATATATCAGATATTGAGCATGCGGCTGAGATCAGGAGCTCGATTTCTTATCAGATGGGCATTCATAATACGGAACTTGCACAGTTATTTATTACAGATCTCGGCCAAGGCCACCACGAGGAAGCTTTAGATGACAAAAAGTTGATTGTGGAGCGAAGGAAACATGCTGATCATCCTGGTGGGCTCAAGTTTTACCTCCGGGCTCCGGCAGCCTCGGGCTCAGCACCATCCCCAGGACTAGGCCTAAATTTTGGCAGCAAAGGACTATCACCTGGATTACCCTCAGGTACACCACTCGACGAAGAGGCCTATGCCAGGCTTAACGGTACCAGGAAGCGGTCCACTTCGTCTCCTCCTTCTTCTCGACAGAATACGATCAAAGCCCAGCCGCAATCTGCCACTCGCGACACTCCTGATTTGCCAACAGATCAGAGTGAAGCTATGCAGAATCGACTGAGGCAATTCAAAGCCACACTGGAGAATGGTGAGAGCGAACTCTCAGAGGCGGAAAAGGCAGCCTTTATGGAACTGGCTGTCAATGATCATCGAGCTGAAATGGAGCGGAAACAAAAGGCGTATCTCGAGAAGAAGAAGGCTAACAGAGATACACCACCCTCTGCCTCTACCGATGGTTCGTTTGGAATTGTTGGTCGCAACGTTGATTTCGATCAACCGCGTAACTCTCCCTTCGAGGAGAAGAAGCCTGACAGTCTCTACCCTCAGAGGAGACCGCCGCCGCCACCTGCCGAATCTGCGACATTGATCAAGGCGAACTCTCTGAGCAAAAAGACCGGCCAGCAGTCTCGAATGTCGTTGAGTAGCGTAGATAGCGACGGTAAGCGGTTTTCTGGAGGAGAACCATCGACGTGGACGCCCCAAGAGCCACCCAGACGCAAAGCTCCTGACTCTCCTCAAGCCGCCGGTGGTATCGCTGCAGCTCTCGTCGGAATGGGTAGTCGTCTAGGCGGAGTGGGACATCCTACCAAGCCAAACTCGAACCACAAAAAGTCTCCACCGAGCACCGGTAGCCAGGTGGAGAGAGGTAGAAGCGCTATGTCTACTGTTGATTTTGGTGGTCCTGGGTCTGGTCGCAGCACCCCAAGATCCGGTTCAGCTAGTGGTACTCCAGGAAGCACAACATGGGGCAAGGGTGATACGTCCTTTATTGTTCCAGATTACGATCGTATGTCTGGGAGGGACAGATCTCTCTCCTTGAAGATTCCTGAAAAGTCGTCAGTCAATAAGCTTCGCGAAGAGGCAGCTAGGACAGTTCCCTCGCCGTCTGAACTCAGTCCTACTAGCGCCCACAACAATCCTGGTATGATGGTTCCAGGAAATCGGAAATCCTATGGGCCGAACTTGGATTTCACTGAGGCAAATGTCTTGTTTGAAAAGTCCCCGACGCCAGCAGAGCAAGATGACTCGGACGACGATTCTGATGATGGCCTCTTTGCTGTTCCATTAGCCAATCGGAAACTCACTAGCAAGCCAAGCATAAGAGGAGATTTCTCGGCTGACCCAGCTTCACCGGGTGGTGACAAAATGGGCGTCAGACCTAATCTGACTATCCGAACGGAAAGGTCAAAGAAGGGTCTATCGGTGTCCTTCTCTTCGCCTCCGCCGAATAGTGCCACGCCAGCGAGTACCTCCAGGACTCCAGAATTCGACGATGAGAGTTCGCGCAGTTCCACACGCCGACCACAACGTAGAACTCCTGGGTCAGCATCAGAGGGCTGGTCTGCAGACTCCGATGAAATGAATGCCAAATTGCTTCGTCGCGAGTCCTTCGCAAGAGAAGATGTTTGGGCCAACAGACCTCCTGCTGAAGCACTTATCAACCATCTCGACGACTTCTTCCCCAATCTCAATCTTGATGAGCCAGTTCTAGAAGAAGGTGGAGGCAGCTCTCCGCCAATCTCACCAATCGCAGAGAATGGCACCTTGGAGCAATTGGCAGCTGCACAAGCTGGTTTGACTCTCGCTGGGCCCACTGGAATGAGTTCTCTACGTACTTCCACATACAATGATAGTGACACTCTGGGCTCCGACGAATCTACTCTGAAGGCTCTGGAAAGACCTGGGTCTATTCAAAGTATTGCTCAACGAAATGTTCGCCGGTCAGGTGGCTTGGGTCGCATGAAGTCTATTCGTGAGGTTGCGAGAGGCGCACATGAAGCGAACAAAAGATTTACAACAAGCATAGCTCCTATACAACCTGGGATGCCATCTTCGAGTACCATTCTCCGCAGGAAGAGTACAAAGATGTTTGGCGCTAATATTGTACAAATTAAACCACAACGCGGGAGCATTATCATACCCAAGGTCCCACAGGATACAATACCGAAACGACAAGCAACATTCCGATGGTTCAAGGGTCAACTCATTGGTAAAGGAACGTACGGACGTGTATACCTGGGTATGAATGCAACTACTGGAGAGTTCTTGGCTGTGAAACAAGTCGAAGTCAGCGCTAAAGCTGCGGGAAATGACAAAGCGAAGATGAAGGAAATGGTCGCCGCTCTCGATATCGAAATCGACACAATGCAGCATCTTGATCACGTCAACATCGTTCAGTATCTAGGTTGCGAAAGAAAAGAGGCTTCGATTAGCATCTTCCTGGAATATATCTCTGGTGGTAGCGTTGGAAGTTGTCTGCGAAAACATGGCAAATTCGAGGAACAGGTGGTCAGCTCGCTTACCCATCAAACCTTGGCAGGTCTAGCATATCTCCACCGAGAGGGTATTCTCCATCGTGATCTCAAAGCCGACAACATCCTCTTGGATCTTGACGGAACCTGCAAAATCTCCGACTTCGGTATCTCCAAGAAGACGGATAATATCTACGGCAACGACGCGACCAACAACATGCAAGGATCCGTTTTCTGGATGGCCCCTGAAGTCGTCCGCTCGCAAGGCCAAGGCTACTCCGCCAAAGTCGATATCTGGTCCTTAGGCTGCGTGGTCCTCGAGATGTTCGCGGGTCGCCGACCGTGGAGTAAAGAGGAGACAGTAGGCGCGATTTATAAACTGGGTAGTTTGAATGAGGCGCCGCCTATTCCTGATGATGTGGCGCAGAATATCAGTCCTATCGCTGTCGCTTTTATGGCTGATTGCTGGACTATGTAAGTACTCCTTTTCCCAGCGGCCTGCCCGCCTCCACTCGTGTTATTTGGATAAGTGCTAATCGAGAATAGTATCCCTACCGAACGACCAACAGCTGAAACACTCCTCTCCAGACATCCTTTCTGCGATATCGATCCTAATTATAACTTCCTTGATACGAATCTCTATGCCAAGATTCGTGGTGCTTATTGAAGGCACCGGCTTGATTCTCGCTTCCTTCTTCCCGGATCGATCGATAAACTCTACGCGGGTGACTACGGCGTGTATACCTTTGACGACTGCTTACGAATTATCCTGCTGCTTTTTTCTTGCTATTGATATCCCATCTTTGTTTTCTCTGGGTTTTGGCAGAGGTGGAGAGGAAGGGTCGATGGGGAGAAGATATGTTATTTTGCGTGGCGCTTTCGGGAGTGCGGTATGATGGGCGGAGTTTGGGATTTTAAGGGAGCGTTGGCGTGAGGTGCTTTTGTCTTTGGATTTGGATTACGAGGATGGGATGGATGGATGAGTGATGGGGATTCGAGGAAGGGATGGAAGGGGGGGCAAAGGAGAAGGGGATAGTGGTGAGGGATTTGGGGGTGTATAGTGGTATGTGGTGGTGTATGGGAAGGGAAGAAGGTGATGTGTATAGTAGTGATGGATTGAAAATAGGGAAGGGAGAGGATGGAGATGAGATGGAATAGACTCGATGACGTTCATTAGTGTGTCTTCTGGAAATTTCAAGACATGGCCATCAGAAGGTATATATACATCCCCCTCACCGACCAACCTCCTCCCACTGAACCCCACACCACTCCTCCACCCACCCAATCCTCTCCTTTCCGTCCCCCTCCCCTATCCCTCCAGGCACACAATCCCCCCGACAAACCCCCACCACCACACTCCCCCATTCCATCCCATCCATGCCCTCCTCCCCGCGCTCCAACTCCCGAATCGCATACGGCATAAGCTGGACCTCAAACACGCGCTCCCCTTTACAATTCCCACACCTTGGAAGCCCGCGTCCTTCCCCTCCTCCCTTCTCACTGCCCACATCGACTACGGCGGCCACGGCATCGCCCCGGCTGTACAGCAGTGGTGTGCCGGCGAACTCGTACCGGAGGACCTGTTCTGGATTCATGGCGACCCGGTCGGCGAATTTCTGGAATGTGAGGTCGTGCGGGGATTCGAAGGTTTGGGCGTCTTCTTTGCTGCTGCTGGTGGTGGAGGTGGAGGGGAGCGTGTCCATGAAGGTGGCTGTTGGGGGTGCGGTGTTGGGGGTTTGAGAGAGGATTTCGTAGTCTGCGTCGATGAGGTAGAGGGTTGGGTAGGGGGGTGGGAAGGCGGTGGGGAGGGGCCAGGGGGCGGTGGGAGGGGGGGGTGAGGGTGTGAGGATGAGGGTTGTGGCGAGGGTTGAGGGGAGGTCGGCTGTGGTGGGTGGTGATGGTTCGGGTGTAGATTTCGCAAAAGGATTCTTCGCTGTGCCTGTTGAGAAAGGATTCTCGTTCCCGCTTCCGCCTATGGAAAAGGGATTCGGATTCACATTCGCATTTCCTCCGCCGAGATCATTTTTCTGCGTCCCGAATAACGTCTCTCCAACATTCACCCTCTCCTTCTGCACCTCCTCCTTCTTCACCACCACCTCCTCCATCTCCACAACCCTCGAATTCCGCAACACCCTCACACTCCCCTCGCCGCGTCTACACGCCTTCCCCCTACAACAAAACACATAAAGCCGCCTCTCATGTCCCGGGAACCGCTCGGGGAGATCCGCGTTCAGCTGCAGGAGGAGCACCATTAAGCCGGCGCAGATTTTGCATTGCGCGAGAGGGAGCGGCGGGGGCTGGGTTGGGTCGAGGAAGGTCTGGGGTTGTTAGTTAAAGATGGGAATAGGGGGGGGAGAGGTACAGGTGTGCCGCCTAGGTGGGAGATCAGGTCGTCGCCTGGGGTGGAGGAGGCGTAGCCTAGGAGGACGTTGGTTTCGGTGTAGGAGAGGGCGTCGTCGTTGTCTGAGGAGTCGCTGTCGTAGGAGGCCATTGTGCGTGATTGGTTGGGGGGTGGGAAATTGATGGTGAGAATTGCTTCTTGGGATGAAATTTGGCGGGGTTCATCTTGGAGGGGCAATTGTTTTTTTTATTTTTCCCCAAGCGAGGCTGAGAGATGGTTTGCGCTGACCAATGGTAGCGAGTCCAAGAGAATAGCCTTGCACTCTCAATGATCGAAACACTACCTAGGTAACGCAGGTATTAATTCAAGTATACAGATTACTGAAATAAGCATACGGAGATAGCTGGTATGCTTGTTGGGATAATGTATCAGCTGGTCCGCCGGAGCTTCAGAATGGCACTACAAGACGAGGCATATATTCCTATTTGCCTTGGACATTCGAGAGACCAAGAGTTTGAAGTAGTTTTTTTTCCTTATTGAGGTACTGCCTGTCTCCTCATCCATGAGGGAAGGGAGTCGTTCATTGACATCGTCCTACGCTGCGTGACGAATGCTTCGTCTCTTCGTTACAATGAAGCAAGTGTGAACGCCTCCTGAACGCCGTCCATCCACCCTCCCATTCCAACAAATGCAGGTATATGTGATTCCCATCCTTACAGCTTTCAAGCCTAAGCAGGTTGCTCATAAGCTCTTCTAATGACCCTCGAAAATTGTTCCATCTTTACATTTTCCCTAACGATGGTACCCTTGGCCTCGTTCTCTTTGTTCAGAGGTACCTTGACAATAGTACCATCGATCTCCCAGCCACATACGCTATTAACGAATTTGGTAAATCCTTCACCTTGCATTCCTAACCAAGACTCTAGAACAGATCTCTCGATTTCTCGTACTGATTGTGATATAGTAAGTGCGATTCTGATACGGATCAACTCATCAAAGCCAGCGACATCGGCGGTGAGATCAGCGTAGAGATCATCACTGTCCAGTGTGCTCCAGAATGTAGAGTATGAGGCTTGTGCGAGGAGGTTATTCAGGATGTTCAGCTTTTGGACGGCTTCCGAGAGTGGCGCATCACCTGCGGCTGGAAGAGCAGACGACGCGGACGCTGGCGTGAGGATATGTGGAGGGAGTAGATGAAGAGCGAGTGAGAAGTCGGGAGAGGGGAAGACGGTCAAAGATTTTACGAGGATGTTGGTAATAGTCTCGTCTTTGGTAAGATGTGGATTGAATTGATACCTATAAGTGTCGCAGACAATGTCAGTGAAGTGCTCACAACTGCAGAACAAGAACAACGTGGATTAGACAGATGTAATTTCAGATAGAGCTAATAATAAACTTCAAGAGCCGAAGGGATTCATTCTCCATGCCCATTCAGGTAATAGGAAACGTTGACAAACGATCATCATTTAAACATCTTATCGCCGAGTAGAAGAGACTAAATATACGTACAGTTTCAGCAGTGCAAGGTTCGCATAGCAGTCGTAGAATTTTTGGTCGCACTGTTGGACGACATATTCTTGAAAGACCGCGGTGGTCTCTGGGTTATATCGATCGAGACCGTTGAGAATGGCGTCGATGTGCTCTGGACGATCAGGCGCATAATCGAAAGGGATCCCCATGGTGGTGGTTTTGGCGTCGAAAGCCGGTGGTGAGGTCGTGGAGTTGAGATCGCGAGTTGCGAAAAGTTCGTGAGTTTGGTTCGCTTTTGAAGCTCGTCGGAAGAGGTAATTTTGCCGAGTTGCCCTAATGAAGATCATGTGACCGTGAACACCCTGCACCTAGAAGCCTGGAAGCTATTAAAGGTCTCACCTAGTCTTTTTATTAGACTAAATCCAGCTTCTTCTTGGATTCCTATGCCATTTTCAATTCTCCACTTTTCTATATACGCTCATCATAATAGAGCCGGATAGTTCGGCGGGAACGCAGGAGTATCACATGACCATGGGTGATATATTACATACTTAAGTAGGTAGGGAACCTAGACCCAGTCCCAGCACTCTATACTTTTTAATGTTCCTAATTACAGGTCAGATTTCTTGTCCAGATCTTTCATCAGAACCTATAGGTGAATGGTGATATGTTCTCTTCAAATCAATTCGCTGAGCTCTTTCTCATTAGAGCTTTCGTGCTATACACTCTTACTCAAGCAGTAGCTTCCTCCGCCGCTTTCAAGGCAATTCCAAAGCGCGACTTCAGATCTTCAGCATCCTCTAAGCCAACACTGACTCGAATCAAATCCGCTGGAACCCCAAATTGTGAAGCCCAATCCAACTCCAGATAATGTGCGAGTATGACATAAGGTGATATTAAGGTAAAATTGGTACCCAAGCTTGGTCCTTTCGCGGTTTCTATTCGATCATAGAAAGCAATAGATTGCGCTTTGGTGTGGAATTCGAAAGACAAGAGTCCACCGTATCCACCATTAGGTGCCCGACATGCATCGTAAAATGTTCTCGAAGCATTGTGCTTCGGGTAGTACAAGTTCTTGACAAGCGGGTGACTTCGAAGAACGTTGCAGATCATTTCTGCATTATCGTTGATCTTTTCGATTCGGGACACGAAATGGCGACTGTTTCGTTCCATAAAAATGACATCCTCTGCCCAATAGTTGTCTTCATATTCCACCTCTTTGATTGTCTTCAGCCCCTGATAATATTTGCTCTTCGGATTAATGATCGTACCACCTCCCATGACATTACAATCTCCTGAAAATATTTTGGTTAAGCTACTGACAACTAAGTCTGCGTATGGTAAGACATGGACATTGACAAAATTGCCAATAGTCTCGTCCACAACGACACCAAAATCATAGGTATCAGCCAAGCGACGAATTCGTTGGAGGTCAGGACACTTCAACATTGGGTTGCCTGGAAACTCGCAGAACAGAGCCAGATACTTCTCGCCTGCTTTCAAACGTCGTTCCAGATCATCTAGATCTTCTGAAGTGCCGTTCCCATAGAACAAACAGCCAGGACCGAACTTTTGCAAAACCTTAAGAGTATCAATATAAGGAAAACCAAACGAGATACTTTTCAATGGGCCTCTTAGCTCAAGCATCATTTTGTGAGCACTGAATATTGAGTTCATGCCACAAGGATACAAGTAGACGTCTTCTTCAGATAGGCCACTGATACCGCGGGTGTTCGAAGGTGTTTCCGGTCTTAAAGTTCCCGTGAGTTCAACTTCCCCCATCAGGGAGCCTGCAATGCGTCGCCTAATAGCTGAGCGGGCGTTTTCGACCAGGGAAACATCCAGGTTACGGCCATATCGTTCTTCAAGAAATTGCGAGCTTTCTTTGGCCTCGGGTTCTGAAGGAAGTGGCCGAGAATCTGGTGATGCTACGGTGCCTTTCTTGGGGCTGATATCAATGGATCCTTTCTGATACCTCCGTGGACCTTTAAAGGACTTTTGAAATGAGTTTGATCCGTTGGTGATAGGCTGTAGAGTCTTTTCGTCGATCAATATTCCATCTTGAAAAAGTCCATGACAGAACTCAGCACGCCTACTGGAAACTCCGTCACCTGAATGCTGCCAGTATTGCTTGGCAATGTGAAAAAGGTCCTTTGGATAAATTACTGCTGATATGTTCGGTGAAACTTTGCTTAATTTTGCAGACTCAGGCTTGCTTTTGTCCAGCACGAGTCCAAAGATTTGCAATTGGTTGATAGAAATTTTCGGATCTTGTGAGTGTATGAAGTTCACACATCTCTGAGCACTCCTATGTGACGGGAACAACATTGCTAATTCACTAGGCTTGCCATGTTTCTTAACGATGTCTTCAGCAAAAGTGGTGATAGACTTGTGGATGAAAAATCTATTCACCGAACCTCGATTAGCTTCATATGAGAATTTATTTTGCCCTAGAGTTCATACCGTGGGTATCCGGTAGTCATCTTATCCACGACCCGTCGGTCACCCTCCTCATACCCGATGTTGTCCTCCCATTTTGGGAGAGACACACTCGCAGCCTATTCCACTACATCAGTTTCCGCAATTCGCTAACACATTGAACCCCAGGCGTTTGACATGGTGATCGATTTCGAAGGTTATGAAGCTTACATGAGGTGTCAGAGCGGGTATGGACTCTCCAAGTTCAATCACGGACATCCTGGTATAGTAGAATTACTTTTCCCTAGATATAGCAAGATGACCTTGACTGGGACGGAATGGAAAAAAAGCTATTCGCACTCTCGAGTCACACAATTGCGTTGCACAAGTGGAGCCGTTATCGGCGACATTCCGATGGGTATAACCTGCAAGTTCGATAACGGATTAACGACCCCGCACTAGTCTCTTTCAGGTAAGGTTCCATTTCCACCTCGACCCCGGCAAAAAAGTTCAGAACCTTGCACGAATTTCACTTGGATAGCTTCACAAGACGAGCTCGTCATTTAGAAGCCAACTTTGCACTCCAAACAATGTCGCCTACATCCCCGAAGAGGCGCAAGCTCGACCACGATGCTACAAAAGATGTGCCGGAAGATATTGGTGTGAATATCGAAGGGTTGGGCGAGGAGATGGGCAGCGGAGAGGATGCGCCAGCTACCAAATCGGAGCAAATGCGGTCGCAGATAAAGTCGAAACTTCCAAAATCCGACAACGAAAGTGTCCTCTATTCCGGAGGCTTGTTCAAAACGGGTGTCTTCAAGTATCAAGTCGACTACCTGCTAGACGAAGCACGGCCGAATTACGAGAAGAAGTTTGGCAAAGCCAATGAACTGTTAGGGAAGCTAAAGAAAATTATCGAGGCCATTGAGCCCCGGGGCCCTCTCGCTGTGAGTCTTCCATCGTCGAAATTATAGCTCGTTATAATGCTGATTCTCAAGCAGGTTACGGAAGCCATCACGAGCTTGCAGAAGTCACACAAGATCACCGTCCCATTTCCCTCCCCAAGACCCGACAAGAATGCTGCTTACAAGTTTTCATACGAGAAGCCGTCAAATATAAATGTCGTGGGCAGCTATCCTCTCAAGACAATGAACAAGACGAGTGGGCCCAGTGCTGTACTCGCTATTGATATGGTGGTCATAATGCCGGCGTCGATTTTCCAGGAGAAAGACTACCTGAACTATCGCTATTTTTACAAAAGAGCTTACTATTTGGCATGTATAGCTGCGGGAATACAGGAACCTTTACATGACGATTACTCCGTGACGTTCAAATATATGAATGGCAATGAGCTCCATCCCATCTTGAACATCAAACCAAAATCAGAAAGTTTGTATTCCCAATGGCCCAAAACTACCAAGCTCTAGCTAATTAAACTTCTAGTTGAAAGCAAGTCACAGCTAAAATACGAAATCCACTTGATTTCAGCAGCTCCTGCGGGGATTTTCCCTCACTCCAAGTTACTTCCATCGAAGAATTCGGTCCGACCTAAGGATGGAGCAGAAAACCCTACGCTCCCACCAACACCCTTTTACAATTCTTCAATATGCTCAGACATGAACTTTGAAAGTTACCTCAAGCTTCTTCACTTGGCGGCGAAACAGTCTGAAGGTTTCAGAGACGCAGCTATCCTTGGTAGAATCTGGCTGCAGAAGCGAGACTTAGGAGGCTGTGTTTCTCAAGGTGGCTTTGGAAACTTCGAGTTTAACTCTTTGATGGCACTGCTGCTGAGAGGAGGGGGTCCCAAGGGCCATAGTGTGCTCTCTCCAGGATACAGTAGCTACCAAATGTTCAAGGCCATGCTGCAATTCATTTCTACTAGCGACATGATCCACAATCCTTTCATCTATGGAGCTCCCGATGTTTCCATCGCCAGATCGGACAGTCCTGTATTTTACGATGGACCGCGGGGTCAAAATGTACTATACAAAATGACGCCTTCTTCCTACTCACTTCTTCGAGACGAGGCGAGGGTCTCTTTAGAAATGCTCAACAATGAAGCTTTCGATCAATTCGAACCAGCTTTCGTGCTGAAAACCTCAGAGCCTCTTCAGAGATACGATTGCGTTCTCCAGATTCCACAGGCTGCCTCGATAGCTAATGATGCTTCAAAATGCGATCACATTACACGAGGCACAAGTCTTGCTCGTCGTATCTACAGCATTCTGCGAGAAGGTCTAATGGACAGGGTCAAATTAATTCATGTCACATCACCAAAACCTGAAAAGTGGTCAATGAAATCATCTCCTGCTACTTCAGCAGGACCGCTACTGGTATTTTTCGTTTTTGATCCAGCAAATGTCGGGCGTTTAGTGGATCATGGTCCTTCAGCGGAGGAAAAGAAGAAAGCAGCCAAATTTCAAAAGTTTTGGGGCGACAAAGCAGAATTGCGACGTTTCAAGGATGGCAGTATCCTGGAAACTCTGGTTTGGACGGCCGGTTATACATACTCCGTCTTCCAGGAGATTGTCACCTATCTTGTCAATCATCACCTCGGATCGGAGACAAGCAAAGGTCTGAAGTTCATCGGAGAAAGCTTCGCAAAAGCAGTACCTTCCTCCGATTCGAGTTCAAAGGCATTCGAGAATCTCAAACAAGCTTTTCAAACTTTTGAAAGGGATATGAGAGACCTGGAAGGCTTACCGCTTCAATTGAGGCAACTGTCACCAGCTGATCCCCAGCTCTGTGGTTCATCTTTATTGTCTCCGGTTTTCAATCCTCAAAGTCCTCTACAAACGCCGGCTGATGTCTTGATTCAATTCGAGGGATCTGGAAGATGGCCTGATGATATTGCAGCAATACAACGGACAAAGATTGCCTTTCTACTCAAGCTCGGAGTCCAGCTTCATGAAGCGAACGATGCGATTGAAACCCGCGTCGGACTTGAGAACGAAGACAACAAGCTTCAGAATTGCGCGTTCCTAGACGTGAGATACGAGTCCGGCGCTGTTTTTAGATTACGGATTCACAATGATCGGGAACAAACACTTCTCGAGCGTTTGGTCAAAGACAAGCTCACCGATATGAGAACTCGAGAAGAAGCTGTGCTAGCTTTGTCAACTTACAAAAGTGCATTTATCCAGGTTCCAATCCTGACCCAGTCTATTGCAACTCATTGCACACGATTCCCATTGCTTTCGCCAACTATCCGCTTGACGAAGTTATGGTTTGAGCGACACATGCTCTCCGGGCACGTGGCTGGCGAACTGATCGAACTTTTGGTCGCGCGAACATTTATGTTACCATATCCGTGGCAACCACCATCGTCAGCAATGACTGGATTTCTAAGAACCCTAATGTTCATTGAGCGATGGGATTGGCGGCATGAGCCACTGGTGGTTGATTTCACTGGCACCATGACCAGCAAGGAGGTTGCAGCAGCAAACACTCGTTTGGAGGCTTGGAGGAAGATCGATCCAGGCATGAATAAAACAGTTGTGATCGCAGCATCCAATCATGATACCAGTGGTGTAGCATTCACCGGACACGATCCATCGAAAGTTGTCGCCGCTCGTATGACCTCTTTGGCGAGCTCAGCGTGGAAACTCGTTAAGGAAGCCGGCATCGACCTGGATCAGAGATCACTCTTTGCAACCTCTACAGCAGATTATGATTTCGTTATTCATTTTGCGCCAAAATTTGCTGGGGCACATAAACGAAAGCAAGCCCCGAAACAGAAGTTCAAAAATCTTGCCGTACAATCCGCGGTCAATTTTGAGGATGTCGGTTACGCACCGACGGAGCTCTACATAGCCGAGCTTGAGAAGCTGTATAGTGGTAGTATCGTATTCTTCCACGGTCAAAGTGCGAATCAATACGTTGGGGGCTTGTGGAATCCCCAGGCCGTGTCATCGCGGCCTTTCAAGGTGAATTTGCCTTATGCAACGCAAATCACAGCTGGACAAGAGGAAGAGGAATTGGAGAATGTCGAGATAGATAAATCTGCTATCCTGTCGGAAATTGCGAGATTGGGTGGAGATATGGTGTCCAAGATAGAAGTGCATCGGTAGCGCGCATTTTGAAATTACAGGAGCAGGATACCCGGATTTGAATAGAATGTATGTACTCCCATGAGATGAACACTAGAATCACTAAAACCAAAGCCCTCTTTGTATGGACTGACAAGTGGCTACTCGGAGCACATCATTCAGAGCTTTCTATTAGTAAAACATATCCCCTACTATTGTCTGCTTGATATCCCACCGGTAAGCAAGTCTCTACATTAACAATCTTACGTTCCCAATTCTCTAGGGCTCGATCGACTTCCAGGCATATCCCGATCCGATGACAACTCAGAACGATGTTCCCTTGGGATAATCTGCGGATTTCTGTCTACTACAATCTGTTCATCCGCGTCTTGATACTTCACATCCTGCAGTCCCCTTACATCCACGGGACTTTTCTCCAGCTTCGACATCCTCCGATATCTCAGAAGCATCCAGATTCCTGCCACAATCGCGAGTCCTAGAGCTGAGAGCCCAACGCCAAGACCTATTTCGAGACCATTGGAATCTGAGATACTTGTAGCGACGTTACTTTCAGCAGATACTAGTGAAGCGGACGCCGTCGTATCGACAAGGATGCTAGACTGCGAGCTCGTCGGTCGGATAGTCGAAGAATCAGAGGAGATAGAGCTCCTACTCCTAGATGCACTAGAAGCAGAAGATTTCAATGAAGTTGTTGACGCCAGCTCGGTAGTGGATGGGTCAGTCATATTGAAATATCGTGACGTCGCCGATGGTGCTACTCCAACCGGAACCGAAGCATCGTAAATCTGAAGGAAGAACACCGCTCCATTACTAAGATTTTGAGCAGGTCTTCCACCCCAAACAAAAGCCGAGTCTGTACAATTTGCTGAGTGAAGTTAGCACTTCTTAGCACGAGAAGAGAAAAACGAGAATTTGCAGCGAAGCTTACATTTCAAAATCTGCTCATCTCCAGGAACACCATTTTGCCATAATGCAAGCCTGACTACCTCATGCTGCGTAGTCCATAGAAATTGCTGTTCGTCCCCGACTTTGAAGACGAGATTCCGTGACAGGTCTGGATTTGGACCGTCGTTATTCGCCATCCTGGCATCCGCTGGGTAGTGAAATACGTCGGCTGCCATCGATAACAAATTGACACTATCTAGATATTTGCGTTTCGTGAGCACTCAGTTGGTTGACGGTAAGTGAAATGGAAATTACGAAAAGAAGAACAGAATCGCTCACCTGCGATGCAGGTGAAAAGTGGCAGTGCTCAAATGAGACCAACAGAATTGCTAACATCTAATCCTGTCAAACTCGAATCTTGTCTAGACGTCCCCTATCTGGCTTCACTGGTCTCAAAAGGGAAATTGTCTCCATCTGTAACTTCGCCGTGTGTTGGCGACCCGTGGCAACCCATATTGGCCCCCCTGAAAATAGATCTCTACTATCAGAATAAGCGCCCTACGAAGGCAACGAATTCTATAAGCAGCCGATAATCAAATTTCACAAGAAACCAATCGTTTCGGCATAGTCGACAGCAGAGTATGTCTAGAGCTTAATGTCATATGATTTACTGAGTTGGTTTGAGAAGTAATCAAGAAATGAAGAATCAGCAAAGCGACGAGATTTTGCTCTATAATATTATCCAGCCTCGAAGTAAATAGAGCTAGGCAGAGTAAGTACAATGAGGCCTAGTCAAAATTGTTGGCTTTTGGTCGTTTCCACCAATAGCAAATGAGTGTGGCAGTGACATGCTTCAGAAACCCGACGATCTGGAGACGAGTCGCCCCCTTGAGCCTCATAGCCAAGGAACGTTGCGTAGCTGAAAATCCGCTTCTGTAGGCGCCGTGACCGTCCAATTAGGAGGATGCTTTAACATGTAACAAACTCCGAGTATAGAAGGCCCTTTTTGATTCTGCATGTTGGTTTCGTGTTTCTGAGCTGCGAAGCATTTCCTGTGCAACCGCCACACTGCTGGAAATGGATGTGAGCATTCAACATGCATGTTGTTGGATGGAGGATCAACATGTCCCTTCGCTCTCATATGTTATTACTTCATGCTGGGAAATCCTTTTTCCATTGCTTCTCTCTCCGATGATAATTTATCAAGTCTTTGGCTGTTATGCTTTGAACAAGCAAGATGTTAGACGCATTTCTAACCTCCAAGATCAAGCCATTAACACCTCTTAAAATGGGAGCAATTAGACCTCAACAGCGCGGCAAAGTCTTGGTCACCTTGATTCTTGTCCTTTTTCTGACCTATTTGCATTATTTTCGCTCTCCGAAAACATTAGTTGTGTTCAATCCCTCGACAACAACAGAAGCACCACGAACACCTCTCCTTTGGGAAGATGCTTCTAATTCAACACTGGGTGTAAGTACTGTTTTACTTCTCAAAGACTACCGCCGTTCAATACAAGACTTCTCAATTCCACTTGATCTCATAAACCTGACCTAGCAATAGTTCCAAAAGATCATAGCGCTGTCTAAAAGTCCCAGCTGGCGAACTCGAGGCTTGATAGCAGCAGCCAACTTCACCGGGCTCGAAATTGAAATCCCCCAGCAACCACACATCACAACTGAAATGATAGACGCCTTCTCACAGATCGGCGAAAATGATCATCCTGCACGAGGATCTGCGCACGCCTGGCTAGCGCATCTTGATCTCGTCAGGTATGGTGTATCCAGCAACCTCGACACATTCTTAATTATAGAAGACGATGTTGACTGGGATGTTTCGCTGAAGGAACAGGCTTTGTTGATCTCTCAAAATGTAAGAAAATTCAGGCCCGTCGATGATGATGGCACGAGTCCCTACGGCCGCTCATGGGATATCCTCTGGCTTGGACACTGCGGAGAACACACTGACCCCGACACCCCCCGAGTGGAATTCGAAGACCCAACATGTCCGCTAGCAGCTAATTATACCGGATGGTCCGACAAATACGTCGTCCATCTGCCGCCCAGAAACCGTGCTATCCAAGCGGGAATCAACCCCGTGTGTACATTCGGCTACGCGCTAACCTTCCACGGCGCGCAGAAAGTGCTGGAGTGGGCTGGAAAAGGCGGGAATGAAGCGTATGATATTCGGCTGATGCAGGGTTGTAAGACTAAGGAGCTGGATTGTATTACTGTGCAGCCGGAGATCATGCATCATTATACTCCGTCTAGGGAGTTGGGATATAAGAGTTTGGTGCATGAGGAGGATGGGAAAGGGGGGTCTGTTAAGGAGGATGTGTATGAGACGATTATGGGTGCGACGGAGAATATATTGCATAGTGTTAGGTGTAAGGTGCTGTTTGATAGTACGTGTGTGAAGAAGGAACGAGATTATTGAGTATGGTGATGCAGCTATGTTATGTGACGCTCGAGAGATACTCTGGTATGCTGGCAGGATGTCCAAGAACGTGAAGACAGTGGTTGCTAACTCAAAACGCTCAAAGATGGATGGTTCGCTTTCATACAGTCTCGGGCGTCTAGATGAATCTCCACGGGTCCATCCAAGACATTTCTTCCTAATGGGTTTTGGTATGGTACTCTTCAAGGTTTGAAAATTAAGCGAAGCTCTCTCGATTATGTTGTCAGACTTCAGCTGAAGTGTCCAAGAAGATTGTCGGATCTGCCACTCTGAAGCCATCTGAAATCCGACTACCGATTTGGGTCTTCCATCGGCCAAAGCTCACAAGTTTGACGAATACTTCGGGCACCTAGAAAGGGACTCAAAGTCGTTGACAAATGAAAGAGAAACCATGCTGGACTTTCAGACAGCCTTTTACCTGGCGGGTTTGTCACAGATGTGAATCTCTTCCACTGAGAGAAACGAATGTCTTCATAGGTTGGCCATTTCGAAGAGACATATATATATCGTAGTCTGGACTCGCTATATCGGGACGTGTAGTACAGCTTCTTCCGAAATTGTGAATCAGAGTAGAGATTACTCAGCACTCCCGAATTCAAGTTCACTCCAGTGAATGTGAGCACAACTTCGACAACTCTCAATGCGTCGTCGAGACCCACCATTCTGTCGAAAAAATCGGGCCTTCTATGGCAACGAGCCAGTGTCAATCAAACCTCTGCTCAAACCTTCGTTCTCGGTTTCGTCAGCTTTCTCCATCCAAACCTTACCAACGTATATCTGCAAGTACGATACGTATATTATATCTGCTGATGGCAGCGCTGTTACGAGTGGTCGCACTTACGACACTGCTTACGATACTGTTCGCAACATGTCTTGGCCACACAACCTTCATCTCTCCAGCATATTCTAGCATGAGGCCCGAATCTGAGAACGCCGATCCGTCGCGGAACCTGATTTGGAAACTAGGCGATGAGCAACAGCTACTCTGGACGACGGACCTTAAAATAGTCAATCTGATTCTATACCAGGAGAAAGAAAGCGCTGGAACACCGCAGATTTTGAAACGTAATCTTCCCCATTTCTAGTCTTGAGTAGGCCTTACTGATGGATCACAATCTTTAGAGAACAGTACGGAAACGAACTTTACATGGGGAGGGGTACCTGCCCAGAATATCAGCGAAGGAAGAACGTTCATCTTCCTGCTTTACGACGCGGAGACCCCTGGATCACTTGATGACCTGACGCCAGCTGCTGTTTCAAAATATTTCAATATTACCGACCATTCAGTTGAGCCAAACAGCAATTCGTCATCAACCACCTTACCATCTTCGACATCCGCCGCAGCCGGAAACCAAACCTCGAACTCTTCGTCGCCGACAAGCTCTCAATCTACTCCTGCCAATTCAACAGAAGCAGAACCACCAAGCGACGACGAAATCAAGGTAGACGACAGTGATTCAATCACGAAATCCCTCCAAATAGGACTTGGCGTCAGCCTAACTCTCTTGGTCCTTCTCGCGCTTGCCGTATTCTTCGTCTGGGAAAAGAAACTAGTAAGAAAGAGGGACAGGGCAGCAGCAGCAGCAGCAGCCGCAAGCGGCGAAGGGGAAACCGTGGAGCTTCACGATACGTACGACCGGCCTGTGAACGACGATCCGCCAAGTCACGATACCCAGACTGCGTATGGATATGGCCAGCCTGCGAAATGGACGGTCCAGGAGCTGCCAGCTAGTAATGCGAGTCCGGTGGAGATTGGTGGTGTAGAGGTCAGCAATCATCGAAATGTGAACGAGCCGAATGCGGTGGATACACGGTCTCCGGTCTCTCCGTTCAGTCAAGCAGGAACTTTCTCCCAGCCTTACATGGATCAAACCTCTCGTGGAAGTGCTGCAAATCCCGTCGAGATGGGAACTTGAATGCGAAAAAGGGATATTGATTTTCGAGAGACAAAGAGAATAGCAGAGCGACAACCTTACATGACACATGTTGTTGTTATAAGAATTCTTGCATACAAATACGAAAGACAGTGCCATCAAGATAGTTCCACTCCACAACCGAGATGAATAGGGGGGTTATCAGCTGACCGTCATCTTGTAGACAGAACTTGAATGGTTGTTTTGGCGGTAATAGACCGCTTCACAAAATAGATTAGAATAAAAAAACTTCTTCAAGAAAAATAAAATCGTTACTTTCGACATACTTCACTTTGAAAAGTTCGTCACATGACTTATCATGTATGATCCATAACTGGTGCTACTGGATTTGATATTAACCATTTTATCATTATATATTTGTCGAATACAATTCCAAACCTAGTCTCAAGCTGGGATTATGAGGTCTTTTAATTACAGAGTTAACACTCTCGTGTGATCAATACAAGACAATCCCTAATTTTTGATCGTCGCAAGGATTAAAGTCCTACAGCCTCGCGCCAAAAAATCCAACAAGGCTACGCTCCCAGATCATCAACCTCACCACCTCACCCCCAACCCAACCATCCACCACCACCACCCACAATGGCAACCAAACGCCTCCCACGCACCCTCCCCCTCCTCCATCCACGCTCCCCCCAATCCTCCCGACCCTACCACTCCTACACCCACCCCCCGCCACCCTCCCCCTTCACGCCCCTCGAAACAACCATCCTCTCCGCCTCCATCCCGCACATCCCGACCCACGGCTTCACGACCACGACGCTCGCGCTCGGCTGCAAAGACTCGGGCTATCTAGCCGCGAGCACGAATCTCTTCCCCAGCGGCGCGTTCAGCCTAGTGTATTTCCATTTAGTAAGGCAGCGGGAGGCGTTGAAGGGGAAGGGGGAGATTTTGGGGGAGGATGAGACGGGGAAAACGAAGGGGGTAGGGCGGAAAGTGAAGGAGTTGACGTGGGAGCGGTTGATGGGGAATAGAGATGTTGTGCATAGGTGGCAAGAAGTATGTCTTATCCCATTCTTCTGAATAGTAAATGATGTTACGCAACGTACTAATCATCCTCATAGGCGCTGGCTCTCCTAGCAACCCACCCCAAAACCTCCATCTCTGAGCTAGCCCTCCTCTCCGACGAGATATTCTTCCTCGCTGGTGACGTCTCCGTGGATACGAGTTGGTATACCAAGCGCGCATCGTTGTCTACTATCTACGCCGCTACGGAATTATTTATGACGACTGACAAATCGACGGGGTTTGAGGAGACGAGGGAGTTTATGGAGAGGAGGTTTGAGGATGGGAGGAGGGTTGGAGGAACGGTGGGAGCTATTGGGCAATGGGTTGGGTTTACGGCCAGTGCTGGGATTAATGTCTTGAGGAGTAAGGGGGTTAGGATATGAAGGTGGAAGGAGATGAATGGGAGAGGAGACGCTATGTACTGTACTGTTCTGTACAGGATGTATCAACAATAATCAACCAGGCGCAATCAGCATGGTTCTGGATATAGGTATGCCATTATCTAGCTACCACACAGCAATGGTTGGTTTTTACATAATGTAAAACAATTGCTAACATCATCAACGAAGTTGCCTCAAGTTACCTCCCTAAACTCGAAGAGTCCGATGTCCCATCTCAACGCCGTGAGCAAAAGTGCCTGCGCCATTTTCCAGCACCACCCCAGCATAGTCTACAAATAATGAACAACTCCCCACCCGTCGCCGGGTTTCCGTCTACCTGGTCACACCGCCTGGCATATCATCTATTCGTCGTTGCTGATCGCGTGGGTCTTCCAGCCTAGTACAGTCGTTAGTAGAATCGGAGAACAGGCATATAAACACCTACTTGATAACTTTCACATCGTCCGCCATATCCGCCGCACCGGCTCCTAGAGCCTTCGGAGTGATGAGAATGAATTGACGACCAACCGATCGTCGAGCCGCGCTGATCTACTCTTCGTTAATTATGACCATCAAGGAGGACCTCTATCTTACAATCATTCTCGTACTGACGTCCCGATTGACATCGTCCATGAAGACATCGTACTCATCCAAGCATCTAAGGGGAGCTCCCATTGCCTCCCATAGTGCCAATAATAAGCAGATAGACGAGAAAGACTTCTCCCCACCGGACAGGGTTTTCGTCGCTCGACCTTTACCACTCTTTGTCGTATTGTCGGGCTCAACATGGACGTCTAGTTGCTTTGTCCTATGGTCGATGTTCAAGCTTCCTCTAAAACGTCTTTCGCTAAGCAAGTATTGAAAATTGATCCGCGATCGAGACGAAATATGTTGCTGAAATCTACGGAACATGACGAGCCGTTTAGAAAAGGAGTCGTGCAAGACTTTGAGTAGCTCTTCTAATTCCACTCTTTGCTCCTTCGCGTTATCGAAAGTTTCCATAGCTCTGATGTACTCAGCCTGTATATCCTGATCACTTCCACCCTGCCTCTTCTCGAATTCTGTGATCTGCTTTTTCAAAGCTGCGTATTCTTCATCCAGAGACGTCGTAGTCCTACCCTCTGGTACGGGAACTCGGAGACTGACCTTACTGGCGTCTGATATGAAATTTGCTACCCGTTCAGCTTGCATGTCTCTTTTCTGCTCCGCTCGAACAGCATCTCCTCTTGTCGTATCGAGCAACTCCAAATGGAGGTTTTTCTCCCGAAGATGAAATTCGCGAGCTTGTGATGCGTTTCTGGCCTTGGCTTCGGCCTTTTCTAATTTCTTCTCGTACTCCTGAACATTGGCTCTTGCCTCATCAAGTCGCCGTTTTTGTTTGAGTGACTCCGCATTAGCCTCCTCCATCGCTAAACCGAGATTGCCATAGGAGTCTTGATCAATAGCAAGGTCTTTCTGCGCTTTTTCCAGCTCTATCTTGAAAGCACTCAACTTGCTCTCAGCCTTGTCGTCGGAGTCCATCTCGGTCTCCAGGTCCTCGACACGAGAGTCGCTTTCCTGCACTTTCAGTTTAAGAGGATTGTACGCTCTTTTGTGATTCACGATATCTCGTTCACAGCTTCGGAGAGCTTCTCTGGCTTGGGCGTGTTGACTTTCAAAGCGGTCCAACTCCCGTTGGAGATCGGCAAGGAGTTCACGTTGATGTGCAATCTGGCTGTCGACATCGGTTCGCATTTGATTCTTCGGTCGCTGATATTTGACACCACCGATATCCTGATTGGTTCCGCGACCCATCCAAGCATAACGATGGCCAACGTCTCTTCTTTCATCATGTTTCGCAAAACATTGTTTAACATTGCGCTCTCGTCTTCCGCTCTCGTACATTATCCTGAACGCGTCTTGACGGCGATCAACGAGTAAAGACTGCTCAACCGAATATCCAATGATCAACTGGTTTTTCACCAGCTCGTTGTCAATTTCCAAGACCCGAAGAATTGTATTATATCGGTCGTCTGGCTCATTGGGAGTAATGTGTTGTCGGTTGCCGATGAGGATTGGAACCCAGTTCATGTTGAGTTGACGCTTGATGTTGGCTAGAATCTGTTGGTCTGCTTTGCTTGTAACGATGAACCCGCTCAGGCTGCTTCCTAGGACAACTTCGATTGTAGGTGCCCACGTAGGATTGAGTAGTTTTATATGGATGCCAAGGGGACCTACAGGTTTCTCGCGGAATCTTCGCTCGCTGTTGATTGCTCTTAATAGCTGTGGCATCTTGTCATCAAATCCAGCCATGACGTCTCTCTGGCCCTGGCCTAGCCTCTCGATGACCTGCTTGGTAGCCTTGCATTCGTTGCGTTTCGCAATTACAAGACCTTCAGTTTTTTCACGTTCTGAAGTCGCATGGCGTCGAGCGTCCTCCAATTTCGGCATCTCTTCTTTATGTTGCTCGAATGCGGCCTTTGCGTCGACAGCAGCTTGTTTTGCTCGCTCAAGCTCTACCAACTTTCGAGCTTGCGCATCTCCAACGGTATCCTCCACGCGCTTCGTTTCAATTGCAATATCATTTACATAGCGCTGGACAGTGTTTTTGTTAGCCTTCAGACTCTTCGATATGTCCATCCGTTCGGTGCGCAGCTTCTCTACCTCCGTCTTGACCTTCTGGAACTCGGCCAAAACGCTTTCTTCCTCCTCCTTTGCAGGAGCTAAGTCTATCGCCGCTTGTTGTCCGGATGCTATAAATCTTTCAAGCGCGGCATTAGCCTGGTCGAACGCCTGATCTTTTTCTGCTGAAATCCTCTCCTGAGCTTTGATCCTCTCATTTGCGGTAGCGACGGCAGCTTCCCTCTGCTCCAGTGCTTTTTCCTGATCTTCCACCTGTACCCAGGCGCACTGCCATCCGAGAGTCTTTAATCGACCTCTCATGCCTACCCGCTTCTCCACAGCATCAGCCTTGGCTTTTGCTCTCTCCTGAATATTTTGTAGTTCAGCTAAATCTCCAGCGGAGTCCCCGAGTTTGTGGTGGATTTGATCTATCGTGTCAGCGACTAGTTTGTAGTCATTGTCTAGCGCCTCCAGTTGAACACCCTCAACGAAGAATTTATATTTCTGAGGTGGAGTAGAGCTCGTAATGAAGGATTTGGCTGCATCCTGGGTGAGAACGTTCATCGGATTATCCACCATCAGCTGGAAATACTCGATCAGATCATCAACGTCCATCTTCTTGCTTGATACTGTCCTGCCACGGTCATTCTTCAGTCTATATCCACTACCTCCGGATCTAGAGAAATGTCGCTCAACGATGATTGAGGGCCCAAACAACTCCGGTTGATAGGCGTCGTCTCCTTCGTTCTTAAGCCTGATCATAAGAATACATTGGTCTTCCTTGGATTTGATGAGGCTCTTCATGCTAGCACCTCGATTTGTTGCCGAGGCTTTTCCCCCTAAGCACAATGTGACGGCCGTCAGGACAGCACTCTTTCCACTTCCATTCATGCCAACCACAAAATTGATTAGAGGTCCGAATTCGACATGTAACCTCGTGTGACACATGAAGTTAATGCAAGTTATTTCCTGGATGATAGCATTTTCGGCTGGAAGATTTTCTCCTGGTGCCTGGCGTCGTCTAGCAATCATTCGTTGTGTCGCGCGGCGATCATCTTCGTCAGGGTTTTCTAGATGTCTGAACCCATCGTCACGCATAATTTCGTATTGGGTAGCGGCCGGTGGGGGATCGTAGCCTTCATCATCTGCGTTAGGCATATCTTCATCTTCACTGCCAGAAGCCCCTCGGCTGGGCTCGCGTGCATTTCGAGACTTGATTGAGGCAGAATCCCCGTTCACAGATAGTCGAGGTTTTTTCGTTTTCTGTAGCCAGAAGTCAGCCGGGCGTGATGTAAGGTCTGGTAAATGATCCTGCCAGATGATAGAGAATTCGATTGAAGGGGTTACTCACAGATTTTGTTATCAAGTTGGAGCTCGCGCTCTCCACAGCAATGATCTCTTCATCTTCCTCAATATCTCTCCTCGAACGCTTGAGAATGGGCGCCATCCTGTCGTAGCCTGTCTTCCAACAGGATCTTTGCGCATGGAGTACGAGGTCGAATTGTTGTCCAGATTGTTGTCGTCAGTCGCGTCGTGAACTCGGTAGACGTGACTTTGGCGCGAAACCTCGAGATAAAGTGGCACCCGTGGACGCCCGAGCTCCCTGTCACGTGCCCGCGTTCCTCAAGCGAGCCCCACTCTCGAGGCAGACGTCTCGCAGCACTAGGACAATCACTCACTATCATCACACTGGGCTCTTACTTGAGAAAACATCGTCAGAAGCATAACCACAAATGCCTGTTCAGCTCCTACGATCCATCCTCTTCCCTTTTGTCTCCTTTAAATATTACTACATCAGGCCGTACCCATGGCGCTGATACGATCTAGTCACTCAATGTTACCTTCTCCTCTTATGAGATAGCCAACAGTGGCAATTGCATTTCCTAAAAGGCTAATAGCTTCAACATCACCATTGACAACTACGTCTTCTTCAAAGATGTCGGTGTCACCACCCGCAGTAGGACAGCTCAAAGATGTCACAGAAATATTTGAAAGTCTCAAGGTCACGGCTATAACTCATTACGGAACATCATAATGCTGTCGGTCTGTAAATCATCTAGCTACGCAGACTAGGGAGACACATCAGTACACAACTCAGGCTTCCCTCAAATTGTGGACCGGCGAATAAGTTGATTATCCTCCTAGCGAAGGCGGCCTAGACCGTATTTCTCGCTCTAATTCAGCATCTTCAACATGCGCGGAAATGCTGCAAGTAGGCCGGCGAAGACGGATTCTCTTACCTGTACGCGGTGCCGGCTACGAACCTGTATTTTCATATACAGAGCCAGAAGAGAAACGCAGTGTTATCCCTATC